>PVHX01005429.1:0-112563 GCA_004024805.1 Geosciurus inauris | reverse complement strand
TGGATTCTGTTACAGTGGTATCCAGGTTTATTTGGGGCATTTTCTTCCCTTGGTTTTTCATGTTGATTGTGTATCTTCCTTTCTTGAAATACCAATCTGAGATATTGCGGCTTCTATCTTATAATCTTATATTGACACTCCTGATTACCTGTCTCTCACCTTGGAGCTATTTCTTTTCCCCCAGTGTCCCCAGATGGGCACTACTGCCACTAAAGTTGGTGGCGGAGGTAGTGGAGGTACCTCTAGAGAGCAGTGGGAGTGGCCTTGGCTGGGCTCCTGAGGCAGCCCCTGAGGGCTGTTTTGCCTCTGTCTTTCACTCCTGCTGGTGAACAGGATCTCTGGAGTGGCACTGGAGGTGGGCCCAGGTCTCACTTAGGCAGGGTCACAAGTAGGATAGTCTGTGTGCAACCCTTACAGTGAGTGTGAGCTCCCCTGGGGCTGGAGGCTAGCAGGCTCTGGTCTGCCTTCAGCTGGGCACCGGGCAGTTTTGGGCCTTCTGTCTCACCTGACCACAGGACCTCTGGAGCGGAACTGAGTCGGGCCCAGAACATACTTGGGTGGGGCCTCTTCATGCTGGGATCTCTGCAGGCGACTCTTACCCTGGGTGTGCCTTCCTCTGTGGCTAGCAGCTAGCAGTCCCTGGTCTCCCATTGGCTGGACAACCGTGTAGTTTCCTGAGGGCGGATCTGGGCCCTCTGAGGCTCCTGCTGGTCCACCGGAACTCTGGAGTGGAACTGGGCTGGACCCAGGCTGCCCTTGGGTGGGTCTGCCCACGCTGGTATCTCTTGAGTGACTCTTGCCCTGAATGTGGGCTCCCCAGTGGCTAGAGGTAGCAGTCCCTGGTCTCCCTTTGGCTGGACAATCGTGGAGGTTCCTGAGGGCGGATCAGGGCCCTCTGCGGCTCCTGCCAGCCCACAGGGACACACTGTTCATGTTTTGATTTGCTTCTCATTGCTTATTGATGAATTTACTTTTATTGAAAGTGTTTATTACCTATTCATATCCCTTTGGTCTTTTCTCTTGAAATAAATTCTCTAATCTTGCTTATGGTTCATGGACTCGGCACCAGTACTCAATTGAGAAAATTCCCTTGACAGGATTTTCAGTTTCTATCAGGAAACAATATAAAGTAGTTCACTACTGCATCAACTGTTGGATGATGTTTATTAATGGTGTATTTTTCAAAATGGGCTTTCTGTATCACAATCACACAGATATTTATGTAAAATGTAAACTCCAGAATCTCTGTGTGAATCACAATACCTGGGTGTGGATAAAAAAAATGTGCATTTTAAATCTTTCTCGAAAAAGTTGTGTGAACAGTAATTTATGAGGAGTTAATTAGTCATGCTTTGGACTTTCACACATTTTTTTTTCTTTAAAGCTAAGTAGAAAATCTGTTTTATTTTAGAAAGAAGTGCATTCTTAAATGTCTATTGGGGAGGGCTGGGGGTTGTGGCTTAGTGGTAGAGAGCTTGCCTAGCATGTGTGAGGCACTAGGTTCAATTCTCAGCAACACATATATCAAATAAAGTCCACTGACAACTAAAAAACAAATTTAAAAAAAGTCTACTGGGGAAATAAAAGCAACACTGACAGAAATTAAATAACATTCAGAAGATTTAAGTGGCAAACAAGATGGACACTTAAAAATTTACATTCTAAAAATGTTATAATGACTTGCTTCCTGTGAGAGCTGCTCAAGTAATTTCTATTTGTTTCCATAATTAATAGTAAGAGTCTAATCTCACAGATGATCTTTCTCTTTTAAACATTGTCTGTCGTGTGGCATGCTAATTGCTAGCAGAATTTCCATTTATGGAAAAGAGGTCCTGGGAATGAAGGAAGAGTTCTGAGACCTGAATCCAGGCCTGCAAGGGGACGATGTGCTCTGTCAGACATGGAAGAAGGGCCCGGCACATCTGCTGAGCAGAGACCTCTCAGAAACCAGAGCCAGAGGGAGAAGACAGGGGAGATTGAAGCTAGAAGCTAAGAAAACACCATTGCAAAAATAAATAAGCAAACAGACTGGGAATGGGGGGGGGAAGAGGTGAGGAAAACACATGGAGAATACAGCAGTTTGTTTGACTCACAGGAAATAGTTCTCAGGCCAATCAATTTATAATTATGAATTCTTCACTAGAACTGATTTCTATGATTTTTAACTAACATGTCAGTAACATCTGACATTCATTTGTATTTCTTTTTCATTTACTGTGTCAGTTTTCTGTAAAATACCATTGTTATTTTTATTATTACTGGTATTTTCACTTTATTATCTTAGAAATTCAACTCTGAAAATTTAACAAGTGGGAGTGAGCTGTGGAAAGAAGGGGCTTCTGATCAGCGCTCTGCTGTCAATTCAAGCATAATCTTACAGTTGTCTTCATTTCCTTGACTCTAATAGGGATTTTCTAATGACCCCGTTATAAGATAATGAAAACTGAGAATATATTCATGGAGAAACAATGCTAACTGTATTAAATAAATGTCAAAGCACCAATTTTAAGGCATCACAAGAATTGTGAGAAGATTTTAATTGCTATAATCAGTATTTTGAAATAATGGTGCTTATGTATATGCTGATTCATGTACCCATTTTATCTTTAAGCTTCTATCTCCTAGAGAAGAGGAAATAGCAGCTCTAGCATATGATATAGACTACTAAGTAGGTAGTAGTACAGAATACTGACACAAAACAGAAAGGAGGAAATAAAAGAGCTTAATATTTCTTATGGTTTTTTGAGGAAAATCACAACAAGAAACTCAAACGTTTTAGTAAAAGAATTTTGTTGGTCATTCCACACATACAAAGTCAAGAAAGTCTACTGATTGAAAGTATGAGCCGGGCTCCGTGGCGCAAGCCTGTAATCCCAGCATTTAGGGAGGCTGAGACAGGAGAATCGCGAGTTCAAAAGCCAGCCTTAGCGAGGCGCTAAGCAACTCAGTGAGACCCCGTCTCTACATAAAACACAAAATAGGGTTGGGGATGTGGCTCAGTGGTCAAGTGTCCTTGGGTTCAATCTCCAGTACCAAAAAAGAAAGTATGTATTTCTCTCATCCCAGCTGAGAATGTCTCCAAAACATTTACTGATTTTGCTGCCATATTTTGAACTTCAGTGATATAACTATGCTTAGTAATAACCTTGAATTTTTTTAGTTACCGGCTCTAATGTTAATGGTTATTTAGCCTTCATTATTTAAATTTACATAATAAGTGCTGCTACATTGCCTTCAAACGCTTCTATGTTAAAAGCATTTTAATGGATGTTATATATTCTTGCATTTAAAGTGTAAACCAGAACGATTTACTACAAAAAATTGTTAATTCTCGCCATAATTTTTAGTGTATAAAATCTCATGTTAATTCCTATCTTATTGAAAAAAAGTCTATTCAAACAAACCAAGGAGGGTTTTTGTTTGTTTATTTGTTTATTTGCTTTTTTAGTTGTTTGTTTTGTTTTTACTGGTGCATTATAATTATACATAATAGGTGGGTTTACTTCAACATAATTATGTATGAATGGAATTTAATTTATTCCATTTCAGTACCCAGTGGAGCCCTCCTTTCTCTCAAATAAAGGGCTTTTGGATAACACTTCGTAATGTACAAAATGGAAAATGATATGAAGATGTATAGCTGTCATTAACTCTCTTTAGTCTACTCTTTCCTTTATTTATTCTTTTCTTTTCTTTTTGAACTGAGGACTGCACCTAAGGGTGCTTTATCACTGTGCTGCCTTTTTAGTCTTTTTCATTTTTATTTTTTCAATTTTGAGACCGGGTCTCACTAAGTGGCTTAGGGCCTGGCTAAATTGCTGAGGTCTGTCTCAAACTTGCAATCCTTCTGCTCAACCTCCCAAACTGATGGGATTACCACTACCTTGTCTGGCTCTTAGTCTACTTTTTCAATAAATTGAGGAATAAAAATTAGACACTAAGGGAATATATTAGGATAATATACCTGGAAAATCCTTCTGTGTTGTGTAGCAGAAAAAGCATGGGCTCTGGCATTACAGAGGCTCAGATTTAAATCTTGGCTCCACTTGTTACCCTTTGCATTTTAGTAACTATAAAAAGGGCGGGGGATGGGGAGGAACCTCATAGAGTTATATGATTGCTGCATGAGATAACATATGAAAACAGTGTGATTCTTGCTAATGGCTAATGTTTACCAAGCCTTTAGTACATGCTAGGAACCATATTAAGAATTCTTGTTGGATTTAGCTCTGCAAAATAATTCACAATGTAGATATTGAAATTATTATGCCCATTTTGAGGTAACTTTCTCCCAAATTAGGCAGCTGGTCAAAGGTAGATAGAAGTCTCTCTCTAGAATTTATGCTCTGGTCCTTAGCCAGCCTTTCTCACATGATAGAATCAAGTAGGCAAAAATTTTAAGCTCTGGACTAATATGTTTTTATAAATCTTGTTTTACGGAAGACTAGCTTTGAACTTTAGTTACTTAAACTCTCTAAAGTTCATTTTCTTCATCTTTATATTCAGAATAATAGTATTTACCACATAGGCATGTTGGGAAAATTAGGTCACCTGTAGCCTAATCCTATTCATGAAGCACTTGTAATTCTGGAACATGGTAAGTATTTAATAAATGTTAACTAAATACAATATGAATTTTAAATTTTTATTGTGAAAAGGTAATCTTTTTCTGAAATGGAGTAAATGAAATTCTGTGCATATATAATTATGTCAAAATGAACCCAATTAAACTTATCTTTGTGAGATAAGTTTTTGAATCAATTTCAAAATGTTGCTAATTGCTTATAAATGTCCTCTATTTGAAAACATTAACCATGACTCTATACTTTCTCTCTAACTTTATTTTCAAAAAGCTAAAAGAATAGTACAACAAACATCTTTTACATAGATTCATAACTGTAAACATTTTACCACATTCCGTTTTTCTCTTTTCCTAGATATAATTTGCTGGAGCCTTTTAAAGTAAATTGCAGATATCAAGGCCATTCTTTCCCTCAAATACTTTTGCAGATATTTCCTAAGAATGACATTTTTTTATATAGCCACAAGAGTTTTATAAAATGCAATAAATTTAGCTTAGGTAAATAACAGTACCTAATATGAACTCTATGTTCAAATTCCCCAGCACATCACAGACCTGGAAAAACTCTTAATTCTGGACCTAATACAAATTCAGACCTCGTATTTGATTATCATGTATTGTTAATCTCTGGAGGGAAAGTTGGTCAGACTTTAAAAAATTTCATGACACTGATGCTTAAGAGGAATCTAAGCAAGTTGTCTAAGATATGACAATTTGTAATGATCTGATTTGATGATTTCTCATTAAACAATTTTGTCAATTAATACATAGTTGGTGTGACTTTCAACTACATTACATTAGGAGGCCCACAAGTTCACTTTGTTCCATTGCTGATGATGTGGAGTTTGATTACTTGTTTAATGTGATATCAACTAGATCTTTCCCTTGTAAAAGTAATCTTTCCCTTTCTGATGAATAAGTACCCTATGGGGTAAAAGAAATTGTGACCATGTGAATATTATATTGTCAGACTTTTCAAGTAATGCATGTTAAGATCTATTAATGATATTTGCCAGAGACATCTGTATGAATTTATGTTACACACACACACACACACACACACACACACATTTTCTCTAATTCTCCCTACTGAAAGAATCTGGAGGCTGTGACATCTCAGTAGAAACAAACACACCTGGTGTACAGATCTTCATTTCTAAACATCATTTATCACTTAGAAAAGCATGAGGAGGGAGGGAAGATCTTTTAAGAAATTTCTGATTCCAGTTCTGTGATGTGCTAAGGAGAAGGTGAGCCTAAAATACCTCACTATGCCAAAAATCAAGGAAATGCTCCAAGACTAATGGGGTCAAAAGGACATAGAAGTCACTACAAAGGGCTCCCACGGGCCAAATCTGAAACAATTTGAACACCCAGAAGAAAAATCCCCATATCATTCAATAATAGCACAATGTATAGAAAAGAGAACATAATAAAAAGAGAAGTAAGGTTTTATGGAAACTTCATGGTCCTTGTCTTTTTGAAATTTGGCCGATGTTTTGACAGTAGACCTAAGGGGAGAGGTTACAGAGTAGTTTCTGATTTGTCTTATTTTAACTTCTACTTTGCGGGGACACAAGATGTTAGTTTCATTGTTAACATTCAGTCTTAATACTTCCAAATTGTTTAATAGAGAAGAAATGTTTGAAATTCTGAGAATTCTGAGGCGAGGGAGTTGGAGACCTTTATTTTTTTAACCTGGGATTAATCATCTGAGCTGAGAGAAGAAATTTTGAGGACTCTGAATATTAAAATATGTGACAAGTTGCAACTAAAGTTAAGTCACACATTGAAATTAAGAAGTAAAGAATTGAACCTATCTGTTTCAGAGAAGGTGCCAGTTGGAAACAGAATTTCATTCAGATGAGTTTCACTGAAGAAAAATTAAGGAAGAGGATAGTCATCAATATGTGGTCAGAATTTAGGAAATCACTGAGGGAAGCTAAGATGGATCCCTCAACAGGAAAAACGGCAAGAAGTCACAGTGATTCTACAGACTGAAGGGGTGTTAGACCACAGTGACAGCCAGAGGCATAGGGTGGGGGATGCACAACAGAAGGACAGATACAGGGAGAGAAGGGGAAGAAATATCCCACCAGAAAACAAGCACTATGTGCGTGTGTGCATGCATGAGTGCCTGCGTGTGTGTTAGAAAACAATAGTAAGTAAGAAAATGCCTTGCTGACAAGGAATTTACTATCTAGTGAAGGTGAAAAGCTGATAAACAGAGACAATTCCATGTGATAAATGCTATAATGGAGGAGTGTGGGAAGAATGGCTTAGGTATTTTTTATACTGCCCAAAGGATAAGGAAATAATGAAATACAAAGAGGCCATAAAGCCTGGAGCATAGCTTACTACATTAGGTATTGAAATTGCACAACTCTAATGCAAAAATCTGAAATCCAAAACGCTCCAAAATCTGAAACTTGTTGAGCACTGACATGATGCCACAAATGGAAAATTCCACACCTCTCTTCATGAACACATTGCAGACAACACTCAAGTACAGTAGTCATTGTATAAAATTATAAAATATGGTGTATATGAAACATAAATGAATCTCATGCTCAGACTTGAGAACCATCTTCTTATCTCATTATGTATATATACAAATATTCCAAAATCTGAAAAAAAGTCCAAATTTGAAACATTTTGAAAATGATATGTTCAAACTGTATTATCTATTCACCTGTTTTTTTCAGATTGTTGCAATCCTGTTAATTCCAACCAGCTACCACTTGAGAAAATATAGGCAATGGTTATGGATACTATTGGAAATATCATGATATGTCAGGCCACCAAACTCACTGTATATTTAGAATCTACATTGCCCACACCTGTGACGGTAAACTTTGAGATTTCCATTACACCTTTAAATTCTATGTAATCCACTTATTAAAAGGAATTTTATTTAAAGGAATTTATTAAAAGGAATACATGAAATAATCATACTATGTTTCCTAGGATTCATTCTAAAGGTACATCTGGGTTGGTCACAATGTCAACTGATTTGTAAAGCCCATAACTTCCTTTGGAAATTATCACATCACTGACTCAGTATCAACTAAAAGCCTTATTTTCCTAAATGTCTCATTTGTTTTCATCACCAAATTACAGCAGAGCCAGTTTTAACTTGGATATTAAATTCATATTTAGGAAATTGTTTTCATATTCATATTTAGGAAAAATACTATTATGATGTTATGTAAGGTGGTATCTCTTATCAATGATGTATATTAGATTCAAAAATAATTGAAAAGTTCAGAAGGTACTTTTTAACATCTGTCCAATTTACAATGACTGCTTCTTTCTATGGATCCTGGCCCCTGGTCTATGGCTGAGACTCTTCCTACTTGGCATATAGTCTGATCCAAACTTGGTCCAGTGGGTGCTATTTCTGAAGACCGTGAGTTGGGTCCCAGCAGAAGCAAATGAATCTCTTCATTTCATTGTAACCATGTACTATATCAGTGGGAACTGTTTAATTCAGTGACATAAAAGCTGATATGTTTATGACAGAGGGAGACCTTGCAATTTTCCAAATGTTGGTTCTAGTCCCTTCTTAAGAACTATAATACGTGCCTGAAACCCTATGGTAAAATTTTCCTTTCCTTTAAATTTAATGTGGCATCTTTTACCTGAAGCAAAATTCTAATTAATGGCAACAGTTATACAAAATACTTTTTCTGAGCCTCTACTTTAGAAACAGAAAACTAAAAATATTCTGAACACTACTATCTTCAATCTCCTTTCCCCAAATTTGCAGAAATCTTAAAAAATAGTAAAATACTTAAATAACTTTATAGACTTTGCTATTACAAATTATTTTCCCAAGAGAAGTCCCATTCCCTCAAAAAAGTACCGCAAAGGATGGAAAATTTTATGTACTCAGAAAGACTTTGAATAACTTCTTAGGAATGTTGGCTTTCTCGAAGAAATGACAGAATTTTGGATGCACAAAGATGAGGCCTAGGGCAGGGCATCCAACCAGAGGCAGTCCCCAAGTATGGAAGCACAAAAATGTCAGTTTTTTCAGGGGACACCAAAGCAATTGCAATTGATTTTATGTTAAGTGCTGAGTACAAGAGTGCTCAGAATATAAATGTGGTTACCATATTAATGCAAGGATGATACTGATATGATGATAGCCACTCGTCATTAAAGATTTCCTAGGAATCTGGTACTGTACAGTAGCGGCTAAATTGCTACGTAGCTATGCCTACAACTGTCCTATAAAGGAAGGTACACTTATTAGCTGTATATTATATAGATGAGAGAATTGTAGCTCAGAGATCTCAAAAAGCTTGAGTTTCAAAGCATGTAAGTGGTAAAATCAGAATTCAGTCACAAACATTTTGAGTCCAGAGTCTGTTGCTGTAAGAGTTAAACTACTCTACCTTCCATGTGTTATTGTAGAGATCACAAATTTGTATTTAACACAAAGGCTAAGGGAGATCTTGATCGACAAGCTTCCAAGGGTACTTCTGCACCAGTGTGTAGGCTGAATGTATAAGAATGAAAATTATCCAAGAGGTGGAAGATCTTTTAGGCAGTCATTGTAAAGGCTCAGAGGGGTGAGCCTGGGCCAGGGGATGCAGTGATACTAGAGAATCTTAACTGGGACAAGTGCCAGAAATTGGGTGGTAGAATATGCCATGAAACTGGTGCAGATGGATGTTTATGTCTATTGGATATTTTTAAATTTAATTATTTTTACCTATCAATATACCACACATTGCAGAATGCAAGGAGAGAGAATGAAAAGAGGGGAGGAATGGAGAAAAATACCACAGCTTAGTTAGGAAAGTTCCTGTTTTTCACAGGGCTTGATCAACAGAGACTAGAACACGTGAAGTGACTGGAGAACAATCAGAGATCACTGGGAATTGCAGGAAGCAAATTCCTAGTGCAGTACACCCTGGCTAAAGGAGAAAGCAAAAGAATAGACAGTAGGGTGAGAAGCCTGGAAATCATGGAATGCAAACACTAAAAATCCTCAAAGATCCCTAGTTTAACAGAGAATGGCTGAGATTGAATACCCAAGGATGGCTTTCAAAGTCTCTGCATTTCTCATCCCCTGCATCTTCTTCTCTTCCCTGTTTGCTTTTTGATGTACCATAATCTGCTCACAAGCATAAATTAGTTTTATTATGATTTTAAGAATCTCTGGGTAAAGCAAGCTTATTGTTTTGATTCAGCTGTGTGATTCAGGACCCACCTTAGTATTTTCTAGATGTGCTCCTCCATGTTGGCTGAACATGGCAGATGAGTCTCTTGGAATCACCTAGGAACTTGGTCAGTGTGTGGACTCCTTGCCCTAGATGTATTTAAAGCAATATTATATTATATTATATTATATTATATTATATTATATTATATTATATTATATTATATTATATTATTATGGCCTGCTAGGATCCAAACCCCAAGACTATCTTTTTGCTGGCTCTGTGATAATCACTATGGGTTAGTTTGTTTCCTCATTGTAAACATAAAGAGTCATGGTTACTAATTTAATCTGAAATCTAAAATGCTCCAAAATAAAAAACTGTTTGAATACCAGTAGGGCACAAGTAGAAAATTCCATTTCTGATCACATGATGAGTGACAGTCAAAACACTGATGCACTAAAACTATTGTATACAATTCACCTTTAGGCTATGTGTATAAGGTGTATATGAAACAAAATACAAATTCTGAAATCTAAAGCATCTCTGGGCCCAAGCATTACAGATATGGGATACTCAACATGTCACACCTATCTTTACTGAATTTAGGTTGATAATAAAATAAGACAATATCCAAATGCAAGGGATTTAGCCTAATATCTGGTCTAATTAAGGATCACTAATTATTATACTTAATTCCTAAGGTACCAAGGATGTTATGAATGACATAGCTCATTATTGAAAATTTCTAATGTGACCATTGGGAATGGGGTTGAGGACTGGGGCCATAATACTTCTTTCCACCATCCCAAGGCGCCCAAGCTTGGCTCAGGCTGAGCATATTCATTCTCCTCTCCTGATGCCATGCTCCTCCTCCTCCTGAGTTGTCCAGGTTCTGAGCCATGGTGGCATTTTCAAAAGGAAATTCTGACCATAAGACCATTTACTTTACTGAATAAACATTTGTACAATTGGCCTAGCTTAAACGGCTCTAAAGAAATGAAATGTCAGAAAATCAGAAATACTTTTTCTCAGAATCATTATAACCATGGCCATCAAAATACTATCTGAGTAAAATAGTACATCAGTGATATTACTGATGGTCTAAAACATGGTCTGGCAAACTCTTTTTCTGAAAAGGGACAGATAGATATTTAGGTTCTTTCTGTTGCAACTACTCTGACATTGTATTGCAAAAACAGCTATAGATACGTAAATGAATGAGTGTGGCTATAATCCAATACAACTTTATTTATGGACACTGAAATTTGAATTTCATTTAATTTTCTTGTGCTTTAAAATATATTTTCTCTTTCTTAAAAACCACTTAAAATGTAACTCTTTGCTTCTAGGCTATACAGAATCAGGCAATGATTTGGGTTTGGCTTAATAAGTTGTAGTAAGTTGTAGTTTGTCAACTTCTGCTCTGGAATTTATTAGTGTTTTTGTTGTCTTGTTTTAATTGTAGGAAGAAAAAGTGCCTCAATGGCAGCAAATAACATCATAATTCTCAGAACTGAGGCAGCTTGTAGACCCATGTCCACGGCAACAATATTTATAATAGCAAAAAGGAAGAAGCAACCCAGAGCTCATCAATGGGTTACTGGATAAGTAAAATGTGATATATTTATTCACTGGAATGTTTTTCAGCCCTAAAAAGTAAGGAAATTCTGACATGCGACAACATGGAATAACTTTGAGAACATTATGTGAAGTGAAATAAGTCAGTCACAAAAAGACAAATAACGTGATTCATCTGTAGTACTAGTATAAATTTATTCCCTTTCCACCATTTCATGGCAGTGGCAAGGTAGTATAATCCTTTGTTCCCTAAGTTTGGGCTTGCCCATGTGACTTGCTTAGGCTAATGCAATATTAGTGAACTTGAGGAAGTTGGAGACTTAAACTGGGCTTGCATTTCTGCCACTGCCAGAAAACTATTTCAGAAGGAGACATGTGAAGGAGCCCCAACAGGGCCAGAGGCTCTGCTCAACTCAATCAGCCAAAATTTGCCAATCTCTATTTGTCATAGACCAGTGAAGATGAAAATGAGTGATGATTCTTTAAAGCAACACAGAGTTATCACGATTAGAGGAAATCTTATCTTTATAAAGCATACAGGCTAAGAGGTGCATAGACATGATTCCATTCTCTTCTCCCAGAGTTTTTTGCAAAAAGCATAAAAATAACTTCCCAACTTAACAAGCATAAGAATAACTTAGGGAGCATGATTAAACTTTGTATTCTCAGGGACTGTTCCTGGAGATTCTACTATGGCAGGCGTGGAGTAGAGCCCAGAAGTCTCCCTTTTTTATAGGCAATCTAAATAACTCTGATGCAAGTGAACACAGACTTATAACATCTTCAATCATATTTTAAGGGATTAGTGAGGAAGAAACATTCTTACATGCAAAATCTTACAGGGATGAGATCATGAAAACAACCTCTGTATAAAAACTAACTGCACATAATCTTTGGAACTGGGCAATCTGGTCGCTTACCATTAAGATTTGAGGAACCATATTGGGCACACCAAAATAGCTCTGCAACTATTCTGTCTTTGCCGTCTTCTGTCCTGAAATATATTCAGGGGTGTCATTCCTCTAGGTCAGACAAAAATCCAATACATCTTAATTCCTCTTTCACTATCTTGGACTTAGGCACCTATCAAGTCAGACCTGGTTTCCAAAACCCTCCTAAGCTGATGTTTCTTCCTCTAGGTTTTCCCCTCCCTAAGTTACCTGGCTCAGTGCCTGAGTGCCTACAGTTATTATTCACCAATATTCAATGATTACAATATTTAAAATTATGTTTGTTACTTTTTTATTACAAAACAAAATGCAGTTAAATTCATTGCCTGTCAGTCCAGAAGTTCACACCACATTACAAGCTTGATCACGTCAATAGCACCTTGTGTGATAACTGTCTCATTCCTGACCACTCACCACCTCTACTATATTTAGCTTAGTTTGTATTTAGGAGTTTCCCAAATACCATCTTTCCAATGTTCTTTCCTTATTTCTTTAAATATTCACTGTTTGTTTTATCTAATTCTAAGGAATATTTATATTTGTTTGATATCTTCCACTAGAACACTATTGATTACACAGTATTTCTTGAACCAAACTCAGTTATGGCATGAGATTACATTTTGAAGTATATAATGAAAGTAACAATAACATTAACACAAAATAAGAACAATTATAGGCTAATTGAGAACTTTGTATGCTCCAAGCAGAATGTAAGTCCTTAATTGTACTTTATGTTTTATTTAATCCTCACACCAACCCAGACAGAAAGTACTCATAGTTTCCCCATTTGAAATGATGAGAAATACAGGATATGACTTGAATAAGGTAACATTTCTCATTGGTAAGAACTCAACTCCTGAGGTAGAGTGATTGACTCTTCCTTTACCCTGCCTCCATTTACCACAGATCCTGGCAATGAAAAATATTTATTTTCAAGATTTTCTTTTAACAAAATGATATTTTTATTTTCTTTACATATCATATGAAGAATAGATAAGAATATAAATTTGTAGAATGTAAGTACTGGTTTTAAAATAGCATTTGGCCATTTAACAGCTAGTATATTTTAGTCAATTAAAACCCAATGCATTTATTGTTAAAAAAAAAAAGATGATTTATTATTACCTAACACTTATAGTTGTTTTGACCATTAAGATTGATACTCTGTGTGAAGGATGTAAATCAGAGGCTAGCCCACAGGTCATTAAGTTTGCTAACAGAGTGATGTACTAGCTGGGCATCACTATGACAAAATACCTGAGGTAACATCTTGAATGTATAAAAATGTACTTTGGCTCAGGGTTTGCACAGTTTCAGCCCATGGTCAGTTGTCTCTGTTTGTTATGGTTTGGAAGTGAGGTGTCTCCCAGAAGCTCATCTGTAAGAAGGTTCAGAGGAGAAATGATTGGGTTATAAGAGTATTAAATTAATGATTTAATCCACTGACAAGGATTAACTGAGTGGTAACTGAAGTGGTAGGGTGTGGCTGGAGGAGGCGGGGAATTGGGGCGTGGCTCTGGATATATATTTGTATCTGGCAGGTGCAGTTTTTCTCTGCTTCCAGATCATCATCAGGTAAGCTGCTTCTCTCTGTCACACTCTCCTGCCATGATGTTCAGTCTCACCTCCAGCTCTGAGGAATGGAGCAGGCTTTCTATGGACTAAGATCTCCGAAATTGTGAGCCCTCAAACTTTTCTTCTGGTATAATTGTTCCGGTCACATCCTTTTAGTCACAGCAGCGGGAAAGCTAACTGAACACTGTTGTTTCTAGGCTGCAGTGTGGGGGAACATCAAAGGCTGGGAATGGGGACGGGGAAGGCAAGGCTGCTCCCTCAAGGTGGTTGAGAAGCAGAAAGAGCTGGGGTTCCAATGTGCCTTTAAAAGCTCCCATGATCTCAATTCCATTAGGTTCCCCATCCTGAAGCTTTCAGCACCTTCCAATGGGGCCCCCCAGGTTGGCCCTACATGAGCCTTAAGAGAACACTCCAGATCCCAACTAGAGCGGGTGAGGATAAGAAGGAGGCCACCTTTCAAAGTCTTCTTTATGAACACCCAAGAGCTCCTAGGTCATAGCCCTCACTCTCTGGGAAACAACAAAGCAAAAAACCTTTATTTCATGTGTTTTACCTGCGTATTCTGGAAAACAGAGTTGGGGACACAGTGATTCTCCAGAATGATGAGTACAACCGAACTTACAATCTTCAGAACTTTTATGGGTTCTAATTCCCCAAAAAGTAAAAGAAATTGAGATGAGTTCTTAAATCAAGATAGACACATATGTATGTGACACTATATAAATGCAACCAATCTGAGAAGGAATCTTACAACCCAGGCTGAAATGGTTGTGCATTTCAGCCTGGGTTGTAAGAATTGGAGGAAACCCTAGAACTGGAAAGTATCTTAAACCTACCACCCATCTTCCTATTTTCTTCTATTTGGTATAGCAGTTCTGGTAGCTTTTTATTTTCTCACTGAGGATTGCACTACTCTTAAATAAACATGATTATAGCCTAGAAGAGCTACAGACTGCTTCAGGTGCTAAAAATAAAATAGTTAAAATGGAGAGACTTCAATTAGATGCGGGCTGCTCAACAATTTAACTTCTAATTGCCTTGTGGTTATTCCACAACTAGGAATTGACCATATTTCGCTTAAAGGAGATTGAAGGTCTCAGAAAAAAATAAGAAATGAGGTGTAATTTTTGCTCCCAAATCCTGATCTCAAGAAAAATTTGCAAAAATAATCATATTTATATTCTAATATAAAATATGGAATCTTAAGCCATGTTATAATTTTCTCTTTTTAAAATGGTCTAATAGTCTCCCAGTCATGGAGATTGAAGCAAACAAGTTGCTTATTAGTAAGATGTTTCAAGAAAAACATTCACTTTTTAAAAAGAAGGATAGAAGCAAACAGTTCTTAATAGAATTAGTTTTATTCCATTTCTATCTTAGGTTCCACTTCATTTGTGAAAACCTTCTTAATGCCATATGTATTGATCTGATGATTTTCCAACTTGATTTTATACCTTTAGAAACATGACAGTGCTTTATTAAACAAATCTGACCATTGTGTTTTATTTGGCTTGTGATGAATTGAAAATAAGCAATAAATCACTTGATAATTGTGAAGGCAAATAGATAACATTTTATATTTTGATGGTTAAAAGGCTATTTTAAAAGCATTTATGTGAACAGCATAGAATAAATAAACACAGATATGAGAAAATGTTATTATATATATATAAAGTCTTGCCACCCTTCGGACTACATCCAGAGTTATTTTGATTTGTGTAACACTTAGATATTATTAGTAGCCCAATCCTAAATACACTGAAAAAAAGTTGAGATTTGTTAAAATCTAGAGTTTTAAGTAACAGAAATGAAAAATCTAGTTTTCAACATTGCCTTCAAGATATATTTTATTGACTGGATCTTCTCAGTTTCTGTACATGAATTTGTTTCCCTCTTTTCACTCCTTACACTTTAATATTGCTTCAGGTTTAGCTTTTGATCTTTTCAATTCTTACTTTACCAGCTTTATTTGGGCTATTTCTTTTTTCTTTTTTGGGGAGTGGGGTACCAGGGATTGAACTCCAGGGCACTCCACCACTGAGCCATATCCCCAACCCTATTTTGTATTTTATTTAGAGACAGGCTCTCATTGAGTTGCTTGGCACCTCATTTTTGCTGAGACTGGCTTTCAACTCTAGATACTCCTGCATCAGACTCCTGAAGAGCTGGGATGACAGGCGGGCGCCACTGTGTATGGCTGGGCTATTTCATCTTTGCACTTTGTTTTAATCATCACCCCCACGCAATTCCTATATCTCTGTGCAGGTGTGTGTATTCAGTACACAGACATATACCTAAATGTCCATGTGTATATACGTATGTTTTGTGTGTGTGTGTGTGTGTGTGTGTCTGTGTGTGTGTGTGTGAAGAAAAAGAAACAGTGCCCTAATGTTACCCTTAAGCAATAGATTCTTTTTGTCCAGTACATATTCAGAGTTTACATAAATCTAAACTGAACTTGAATTATATTTTTCAAATTGCTAATCTTCCTATTATTCCAGCTTTCAACTGGTAGCATCTGTTCAGCCACCAAATCCAAAAACAGATTTTATTAATACTCTTTATTAATCTTTTATTTTTCATCCATCCAATCAATTCCTTAATGAACTGAGTTGTTTTTTTTTTTTACACATTATCTTTATTTTATTTATTTATTTTTATGTGGTGCTGAGGATCAAACCTAGTGCCTCACACATACGGGAAAGCGCTCTACTGCTGAGCTACAATCCCAGCCCCATGAACTAGGATTTTAAACAGCATTTTTATCTTCATTTCTACCACCATATATTAGGACTTTGGAATAATGAAATGCTCTTCAATTCCAAATTTTCTGTCCTGGATCCAGAATCATTTTCAACTAAAGTTTTTTGTTTTTTCTTAAATTCTTATATGCATACCCATTTCCTATTGAAACACATCTAGTTTCAAGAGATTAACATGAATCTGGTGGGAAGCAGGGAGGTGGTAATCATCTTTCTATAGTCCAATCTCCAACCTCTCATTTATTCCTGCATTTTATTTATTCTTTAAAATATTGACATCCAATACACCAAACTCACATTCCTTTGTCTCTTCTCATCTTGTTCCACTAGACATTCATTGTGTAGTAAGCTCCCTGTTTGCCAATCAACACCACAGTTATCACCCCATTTGAGGAGTCTTCGTTGAGTTTAATGGAATTAATCACTCCATTTGTTCTGAGTATATATTACTATGCTTCAGCCACCCCCCAAACTTAGTTACTTAAAACATTGTATTCCATTATTTTATCGGGCAGGAATTTGGGCAGGGCTCAATTGGCTAAGTCTTCATTCTACACGTGGATGTCTGGTGATATTCAGATGGGGACTGGGCAGTGTTACAGGAAAAACTTTAGTTTTAGTTAAAGTAAATTTAATGAAATTTATTTGAGCAAAGAAAGAGTTATGAGTCAGGCAGCAGTCAGAATCAGAAGTGATTCCGAGAGCTCCACCTAGCAGTGTGAGCAGCGAGCTTTCATAGGGTGAACACAGAATAAAAGTAGAAAAATCGCCCAATTGGCTACAGCTATTATTTGAAGATGATTTTATCAGTTGGCTGCCTGTGATTGGCTGAAATTTGGATGCTGTATAGATAGTTAATAATATGGACCCGTCCTTGAGTGTGACTTAGGACAGGGGAGCTCGTTAGTGAGAAATTTGGAAAAAACTTTGAGGAAGCACCCTCAATGTTATTGTTTGGGGCCATCTGGCGCACTAATAAGCTCTTGGTGCCTCAAAACTTTCAGCCTTTGATCCTGTGAGTTTTGGAACCTGGCCAGTTCCCACCTCACAGAGATTTTACAGTCTAAGGCCAGCTGCATAACGCTGGACTGCATGTTGGGAGGGGTTGCTGTGTCTTTTTAAGCCCTCCAAAGGAGAGAGAAGACAGAAGAAGGGACCCATCTGGACGGAAGAAAGAAGGTATCCAACTGGACCGGAGCAAGGGAGAAGGAATCCAACTCGACAGAAGAAGAAGGGGATCCATCTGGAAAGAAATTTCAATTGGGGAAGAAAGAATCTGATGTTTTGAGTAAGAAGAAGGAACCTGATTATGAGAAGAAGGAAGTTGACTTGCGAGGTGGAAGGCAGACTCTCACCTGTGTGTTTTACCCCACTCTTGGTGTTACTGATTTTACCCAAGGCTGGGTGTTGAAGGTGATGATGACGCTTTAAGTGGAAAAGAAGGATTCTCACCTGTAATTCTTACCCTACCCTCGTTGTTGCTGATTTTGCTGATTTTGCTGATTTTACCTGAGGATAGGTGTTGAAGGTGTTGATGCTGTTGTGAGTAAAGAAGAAGGATCTTGAATGGTGCTTTGAGGAGAAAGACTCTGAAGGTGATGATGGTGCTTTGAGGAGGAAGGCTCTTACCTACGTGTTTGTTTATTTTACCCAAGGCTGGGTGCTGGAGGTAATGATGATGCTTTGAGTGTACTTGCAAACGCATTTTGTGTTATCTGGTGTTGATTGATGAATGCTTATTGGGCTGGAGCTGCACTCTCTCTTTCTGTTTTTCTGTATTATTGATTCATTATATACAAGATTCAATATTGCAAAGTATAACTGTTGCTTGCTTTGTTATATTGTCTCATATTAAAGCTTATAAAACCCATCCTGTTGTGAGGCTGGTGATTCACCCCACGAATCTGCCTAGATTAAATTAGTCTGAGCTCAGCAATTCTTGGTCATAGATCCAGACCAAGACAGATGCTTGTTACAAAAAAAAATAAATAAACTCCAGTTTTTGTTTATTTACTTAACTAAATTTGGTTATGGTTTATTACATAGGAACTTAAAGTACAGAGACAGGCTCAGGCAAATAGCCACCTGCTTATTTAATTTAATTACAGTTTTAGGAATCCAATATTTTATTTCCAAAGCTGGGTTCATTGATGAAGAAGGGGGAAGGGCAGGGCTCAGATGAACCCCTCTTTCTCCATGTAATCTCAAGGTTTTGCCTCCTGGTCTCTCTGGCCAGGCAATAGGGTTTCTTACATGACAGCATATGGCAGCATATGGCTCCAAAGGACCAAGGAAGAAAGCCCACCATTCCTCTTAAAACTAGGCTCGAAATGATATGTGAAGCTTCATTTATACTAAATGGTCACAGTTTAGCCCAGATTTAAGGGGAAGAAATGGATCCCATTTTTCAATGGGAGGCATGTCAAAGAATTTATGGTCATTTTAAATCCACCACCACATTCTAAATTTTACATAAATACCATGTGTGCACTTATGTTATTACTGTATAATAACATGTTTGTTTACATGTCAGACTGTGGACTCTTTGAAGGCTAAGAGCTTTTGCCATCTTTGTATTCCTAGCAGTAGAACTGTGTATATAGTGTTGCACTGACCACGTTGCTATTCCTCACTCTTGGGAGGCAGGGCTGGCTGTTCAGGACACTTCAGCACACCCACAGGGCTGGTTAGTATTTGTAAAACACTTCTGCTGGTTTCCTCCAATTTTGCATGAGTGAAAAAATTTCATTTTTGCTCTATTATGTTCTTTTTCTCTAAGCCTTTCTTTTAGGGATCATACCCAGTTGTATTATACCTTATCTTTTTCTCAATGGTTGCTTGGATATAATGTTAGAAAAGCAAGGTCAGAAATTAGAAATTCTCTACCTTCTGGTAGTTATAAGCAAAACATACTCTGGAAGCACCAGGGAAAAATAAACTTTTAAGAACAGTGAAAGGAGCTAGCTTTAGAAGAAACTGACTTCAGATATTAAATAGTGTATACTTTGAAAGAAACATTGGTTATGAATAATTCATCACTCAGGAATTGCTAAAAGATATAACTACAATTTGATGGATATCCCTTTATTTCATATACTTAATTCTTTTTTGTTAATCATTGCTGTTTACTCATGTGTGTCTCAAAAATATTATTTATAACTATTTCTTTCTTCTTTTAATACTTATGTATGTGCATATTCTTATGTCATTTTACAACCCAAATTTTGCCTTGCCCAAATTCAGGCCCCATATTCAGAATAGTAGGACTTTTCAGATGCCTTTTGCAGCAAACAATAGTTTTCTTTTTAAAAAATTTTTTTTTTGTTATAATTAGTTATACCTGAGAGTAGAATGCATTTGGATACATCATACATAAATGGAACATAGCTTCTCATTCATTTGGTTGCATATGATGTAGAATCACACTGGTTGTGTAATCATATATGTACATAGGATAATAATGTCTGATTCATTCTACTCTCCTTCCTACCTCCATCCCCGCCCCTCCCTTCACTTCCCTTTGTCTAATCCAAAGTACCTCTATTCTTCCCTAGCTTCCCCACCCCCTGGTGAACTAGCATCTGCATATCAGGGAAAATATTTGGCCTTTGGTTCTTTGATATTGGCTCATATAGTTAACTCTAACCTTGCTCATAGCACTTCCTTTGTTTCCCAACCCATAAAAAGGGAGGCCAGATATAATCTAAAAGGTAATTGAAGATTTTTAATTACATATTTCCATGGACAATTGTAGAAAAATACTCTCAAGTCTTAGAAGACATTTCCCAAATAGTCAAGGGTACCATTGACTGTGGGTTAAATGACTTTTTCTCCACCCAGTTCCCCTTTATTTATGACACAAAATACCTTTTGTATTTTAAGTTAGAGAGAAATTTTTCCCTCCAGGGCTTTCTCTTTTCCCAAATAATACTGATAAATTTTACACTTTTTTTTTTGTCAGTTTTTTTTTGTTGCTGTGACCAAAAGTCCTGACAAGAACAATTTTAGAGGAAGAAAAGGTTATTTGGGGCTTATAGTTTCAAAGGTATCAATCAGTTCACAGACAACCAACTCCATCGCTCTGGTCCTAAAATGAGGCCAAACATCATGGCAAAAGAGTGCAGGGAAGGAAAGTAGCTGGGTACATATAGAAAGGGATGGAGGAAGGGAGGGAGGGAGGGAGAACGGGAGGGAGAGAGAAAGAGACTACTGCACTCAATAAGGACAAAATATAAACCCCAAAGATAGGCCAACAGTGGCCCAACTCCTCCACCCACATCTTACTTGCCTATAGTTGCCCCCAGTTAATCCATTCAACTGGATTAATGCACTGATTAGGTCAAGGGTCTCATTACCCAATCATTTCACCTCTAAACATTGCATTGTTTCACACATGAGCTTTGGTGGGACACCTCACATCTAAACCATAACACCTTATATAAAATGTGAATTCACAAGGAAATCTCCAGAAGGAGGAACTTGAGAGTTATCCAAGGCTGATGCTTCAGACCAAGAAATTTTAGAAACACTGTCATAACACATAACCCTGAACTAATCTAAGAACATTTCTAAGTCATTAAATTAAAAAGAAAATTTAAATTATTAAATTTAGAAAGTATTAAAGAATTATCATTAAAATACTTCTCACAAGGAGAATCACACTTAGTTTTAGAATTTATCAGATGAATTTTTTCCTCCTGAGGACTCACCACACATACAGAAAAGAGCTAAAGAGGTCATCTCCGTTTCCCATGGTATGAATTGGGTGTTTGTCTCTCCTCAATTCATATTCTTTAGTCCTAACCCCAACTGGTATGTAGAGATGGGTTCTTTGGGAGGTGATTAGGTTTAGATGAAGTCATGAGAATGAGGCCCTTAGGATGAAATTGAAAGAAAAAGACTGCAGGCATGACATGAGCTAGTGCTCTTTTACGCTGTTGCTCTCTCTTGCGCTCCCCTCCTCTCCCATGTATGGACCCCCTCCCGTGTATGGACATCAGAAAAAGATGCCTTCAAGCCAGGACATCAGTCCTTACCATGAAACAAACCTGCTGGCTTCTTCACCTTGGACTTCCTAACCTCCATAATTGTGAGAAATACATGTCTGATGATTAAGCACTCAATCTGTAGTATTTTATTATAGCAACCTGAGCTAAGAAATTCCATTTTTTAGATAATAAAACTAAGGCATGCCTGTAATCCCAGTGGCTTGGGAGGCTGAGGCAGGAGGATCATGCATTTAAAGCTAGCCTCAGCAATTTAGGCCCTCAGTAACTCAGCCTGTCTCTAAATAAAATATAAAAAAGGGCTGGGAATGTGCCTCAATGGATAAGCACCCTGGGGTTCAATCCCTGGTACAAAAAAAGGCAAAACACACACATACACACATACACACACACACACACACACACACACAAACCTAAGGCCCAGTTTTTGTTGTTGTTGTTGTTTTTTTCAATTGAGAATCTTTAAAATATTTAGCTTCAGGAGATGTCATTAGTAATCCACCACCTTCTCTATTTTGCATAGGTATCTTGTACAGACTTAAATTATCAGCATTCTAATTGCGCTTTAGTCCCAATTCCTCCAGAATTAAGATTCAGTGCACATTAAGAAATAGACTCAGGGAGAATAGGTATGCTGGTTACAGTGAGTAGTTACGGGTTAGGATTGTTATTGGAGTTGAACTTTAAAAAAAGAGTGAGTGTATCTAATTCAGTTAAGTATTTTTTTAAGCTATTCATACTCTTATGTTAAATAGAAGAATTTGACTAATGAGTCCTTTCATTGCATATCTAGTTGTAACGTCTAAAAAATCACTTTTAATGATTATTTACTTTTAATGTTTCTAAGCAAAGAGTAGTTACAATTGTTTTTTTTTAAATTTCCTTTAATAGTCCATAAAAACATCTTTATATATTTTATAATAGGATCCTTTTTGGAAAAATAGAAAAGGAGGTTTCTCATTTCACTTTCTCCATTATACTTCTAGTCACTAAATAAAAGTCATTTTCTTCAATGAAATAAAATCAGTGCTATATCCAGAAAAATGTGGTTATGGGAGGAAATAGCCAATAATAAAATGTCAGTCAAAAACAATACCTTTTAGCACAAGCCACATTAGTTAACATAGTTGTAGCTATTGCATAGGTTATGTTCTAGGAGCCACATACAGTGCTTTGGGCTCAGGGATACTTGCATTTTAAATCCTTCTCTAAGTTACTTGTTATGAGGATCTAAGCATGTTATTTCATCCTCCTGAGTCTCATACTATTCATATATAAAGTGGGGCTGATAAAAATTGTATACACCTCATAAGGTTACTATGATAATTAAATGATATTTAAATAATCATGCAATGTTTTAAACTGTGCCTGGCATGTAGTAATGGTCAAGATTTATTAATGACTATGATTATTGAAAGAATGGATATAGCCCAAGCTATTTTAGCTTTTTGTATTATGGAGGTTCATCTGAATTTTGTGGTTCTATTTTCAAAACACTGTTAATATATTTGGTTCTAATATAAAGAGTCAACTGCACACAGAATACAAGTGAAGTATTCCTGAAAATTTATTAGTAATTAGTCATCCAAAATCCACTAATGTTCAAGGATGGTTCCTTTTGTCTTGCTCTGGGTGATGCACACATGCCTAGTCAAGGATTGATTTTTAACTTCTTTGGATTTTTTTTTTTTTTTTTTTTTTTTGGTACTAGCAATTGAACTCAGGGGCACTCGACCCCTGAGCCACATCCCCAGCCCTATTTTGTGTTTTATTTAGAGACAGGGTCTCACTAAGTTGCTTAGCACCTCGCTGTTGCTGAGGCTGAGTTTGAACTCACGATTCTCCTGTCTCAGGCTCCCAAAGTGCCGGGATTACAGGCGTGTGCCACCACGCCCGGCTAGGATTATTTTTTAAAGGATGGTGTCAGTGAAAGGTAAAACCTCAGAATGGAATCAAGCACAACAGTCTGAAGTAGGAGATCTAAGCACCTGTGTGATCATGATTAACTCACTTACCAGTTCCATGACTCAGGATGTCCACAGTACACCTTTTTGAACTGTCAGCCATTACTTCTATTCCTTAATTTAATTATTAGTATTTTCATCCCCCACACTCAGACTTTAAAACTCCATGGCTACACCTTATCCCTTATCAATTTCTGAACAAAGACATTTGTTTTCTCTCTCTCTCTCTCTCTCTCTCTTTTTTTTTTTTTTTTTTTTTTTGGTACCGGGGATTAAACTCAGGAGCACTCAGCCACTGAGCCACATCACCATCCCTATTCTGTATTTTATTTAGAGACAGGGTCTCATCGAGTTGCTTAGCACCTGGCTTTTGCTGAGGCTAGCTTTGAACTCGCAATCCTCCTGCCTCAGCCTCACGAGTCACTGCGATTACAGGCATGCGCCACTGCACCCAGCATAAAGGCTTTTTTAAAACAATAAGTTATTCATACACATTCTCATTGTTCATTCCATGTTGATTCTTATCTAAGACCCATTATATCTGGTGTGCAGTTTTATTGCAAAAATCCTTATAACCATTTGAACTATTTCTAGTTGTTTTTCTACTCTAATACTGTCCATACCTGCAACTGATTCAGTCTCCTTGAGGCAGGGCTATATTGCTTTGATCAGACTTTTAAAATTTCACCCAGTATTCTTAAATGTTCATTGGTATTTTAGTCTAACACATCTGACCATTCACTGTTATTCAGGAATATTTTGAATATTTCCCTTCCATTGCTTTTTAAAAAATATCTAAGGCATGTTTCATGTCACTCGATATCCATATATATTACTCAAACATGTGTCTTCCATAATGCCTGGCCAATTGCCCATAATCAAAATGTTCTCTCCTTACTTTGACAGAATATAGCACTTTATTTACACTCTCCCTTTTCTTTTTTTTTTTGTTTCCTAATGTAAAGAACACATGCTTTTGGACCAAATAAACCTCTATCCACTGACTAGGTGAACTTAAGCAAGTATTGTAACTTCAGAGACGTGCCTGAATAATGGAGGCAAAAGGCAGGGAGGTCAAAGCCATACTTTCCTTGAAGAATTATTGTGAGGGTGAGATGCAACAAAGTTTATAAAGAGACTAGTCCAGAAGTGGCACAAGAATGAGCAACTATTACTGTTCCTTACATTAAATCAAATATAATTTTAAAATATATAATTAAATAAGACTTTCCTCATATAATACAGAGGCTCAATAATTGTGGACGTGGATTTAAAGACTAGAAAAATCATCACTTGAAAATTTTTCTTTCACCAATAGGTAGGTCACTTACTACTGTACTAAGAATGACTATATTGTGCAGTCTTAGAGGTTTTTTCCTGCACAAATAACCAAGAAATGTCTGTTATTATGAATCTACCATAGTAACACACAGATTCAAAAATTAGAGCAGGAAATAAGTAAGCAAGGCTTGCCAACTTGTAGCAAAATGCTAACCTGCTTGAATATTTTCTTGGTTTCTGTTTTAAAAACATGAGGGCTAAAGTACTACAATTTATGACTCACAACTAAACATAGAAAAAACACAAATAATAGTGTAAGTATTTGGGTTGTGTAACTTGTCCTATTTTGGTTGATGGAACTTGGGGAAGTATTGATGTCCATGACTGCTTGATCATTGACACATCCTGGATTATGCAAGTATGGCATTTGGCAATATAAAGGGCTGCCCTCATTAAGGAAGTTAGTTTTGTCTGCCATTCATGGCAGAATTTGATGTTAACAATGCAAAAGAAATGGAGTTCAGGACTATAGTCCTTAACCTGAATACATTACAGCAAAGCAAATTCTGAGATCATTATCCTTCAGAAAGGCCTACAGCCAATATCAAATCCTAGGAAGTCAATAAGTAGAAAGGGAAGTTTGTAAACAAGGAAGTAGAAGAGGAATACATTTGGTTTCACAATGAATCTAACTTTAAGAAGGACTAGAAAAATTCCAATCAAGGATTTACCAAGTAGTTTGGCCCTTGTGTCTGGCCCTAATACCTTCATCTTCAATTTCTGAGTTGAATTGTTTCTTCTGTAACTTATTCTATCCATTCTCTTTTCTCCCCATGTCCTTAGCTCAGGATAAAGACTTACAAGCATTGTTTTACTGGTAATTTTCAATTGCCAAGGTAGGTTTGGTTTACAATATATTGTGGCAAACACTTTGTTGTATCATATTCAATGTATTATAATTAGAAATCTTCTATAGAAAAGGCAGTAAGGTACAATAAAACTGAATCCTACTCTTCCCCCTTCTTCCCTGTATTTTAGATGTCCTCATCTAGGAGATAGGGATGTTGTTCAATGGTCAAGCTCCTGCCTAACATGCATGAGGTTCCAGGTTCAATTCCCAGCCCTGCAAAACAAAACAAAACAGAAATATATATATACATATATATATATATGTATATATATTACACACACTAAACATATATATGTATATATAAAATTTCAAAAAATGTACATATATATACAAAATAAAACAATATATATGCGTATGTAAATATATATACACATTTTTTCTTCGCTATAAAATTGATATAATAGTAAACTCCTTTGAGAATATTTTAGAGGATTAAATAAATTCATGAGCAGCACCTGAAACCTCATAATTACTACATTATGATGTTATTAATAATTATGGATTTTAATAATTACCATTATTATTTTTAAAGCAGAATCTCTAGTTATATGCCAGCAAATATTTATTGACTATTTTGCAATAGGCTTAGAGATAAAAGAACTATAATTACTGCTATCAAGGTGCTCTCAGGCTAGAAGGAGTAACACTGTTACTTACAAAACAAGACCAAACTCTTGAGACACTAGAACAGCTTTCAGGGGAGTCACCTAACTCCAGAGGAGATGAAGGCAAAAGACGCTGGGGAAGGCTGCCCAGAGGATGTAACACAAGAGGGAAGTCTTGAAGATTTGGTAAATAGAGGGGAGAACTGACAGATGGCAGAAGGAAAACATTGAAAAGACACAGAGACCAAAGAACACTGCAAAACAATTTAGAATCTGTGGAGGTTGGGGAGAAATGGGGAGATATGAGGCTACTGAGAAGTGAGGTTGCTGATGTACTGATGTGTCCTGTTGGTCAGGAGCTTCTGTCACAGTCAGGAGGTCAAAGTTCACTTGGAAGGAAATTGAGGGACACAGAAATTTTAAGAGAGAGATGGGAAATGACAGGATTATACAAAAAAGGAGGACCTGTAGGGAGCCATTACACCAGTTCATGCTAAAAAGGTGAGTTAGGCAGGGAGAGTTAAAAGCAAAGTTGGGGTTGTGTTGTGGAAATCTTGTTTGTTTGTTTGGTTTTTTGTTTTTTTTTTTTTGTTGTTCTTAATCAACATGATCTTATTTTTGGGTTCAACTTCCTGTATTTAGAAAATTGTCGATTTTGTTCAATGAGATTCCAGAATTTTTTGTTGTTGTTTTTGTTGAGGTCACAGATCTCTAAAATGTAGTCTTTTATTTAGGACTTCATACTGTCATATTCCTTTCAGTGAGAACCTGCAGAAAAGTGAATGAATCAAAGAACTATTCAGGTAGTCGGATAAAAATTAAAAAAATAGAAAAAGCAAACATAATCCTAAAAACATACTACTCTACATTTTCTGCTTCCCCCCTCAATCCGCTGTTTCAGTGCCTCAAAAGAGGTACTAATACTCTGCAAGGCAGGGAATGACATTAAGTTTTACCCAACAGAGACTGTCCCTGAGAAAGGTCCAGAATTTGCCCAAGGCTGCTCACCTAATTAGAGTTGGAGCTGGGCCACCAGTCCTGCTGTATCTCCGGAGCTTTTTAAGATAAAGAGGATCACATCAGTAGGAATGTGGTCATTTGCCTTGATGCGGGGGATAGCTTGAATTCTTCAAGAAAAGAATAGGAGTGGTGATTAACTTTCAGGGACATACAGAATATCTCTCAGTTCCAAAAAACAAGCACACTAGGGCATGTACACACACACACACACACACACACACACACACACCCTTCATTAGTGTGGAGATGAAAAATCTTCAAGATGAAATAGAGAGATAAAGACAATGGAATTAATTTCCTACCACATATAGTGTAGAAATTGTCTCAAATACTCGGGATCACTATCTTAAATCAAGAATGAGCATATTCACACTTTGCACTATTATCTCTGATTGTTTCTATGAAAAATTAATGGAATTACTAGCAGAGTATGCAGAATTGGGCTAATGAATACTTTGATATTGAGTTTTTACTTCAAGAGAAATCTGAAAAGAGATTCTAGTAGAAAGACTACACTAAGAAAAGTAGGGTGATAAAGATAAGCGACTAGTTTGAACAAAACAGAAGAAGAACTGTAATAAATTCCATGTAAGGCCAGAGTTAATCTTGGGCTTTTACAGGTAAGGGGTGTTAAAACTGCTTCTTACATCTTTCTATCCAACTCTGTTTTCCAAAAGTATATGGCACTATGCTTGATGAAAGAGTTAAACTTCTGTTTTCAATCTTTGGTCTACTCTTGATGTACTCTTGATAACCTTTGCTGGAAGGTTAGGTAGTATGTTTAGTGCCCGCATTTCCGAGATTTGATCCTTGTTTGCTGTTTTCCCAGCATGCCTTATTTTTCACTTGTCAAAGGAGTCTAGCAATATACTAGACATTTATTTCCCAATAATCAGTTGTTTATGGATTAAGATAATATTTTTATCCTGCCAACCAAAGAAGCACTGTCATCACTCTGGACTTTCAACCAATTTTTCAGGACTTATTCATTTTATCTCTATTTTTTTCCCTAGTTGGACTTGTAGAGGTATAAGGACAGGTCTAATCAAGGTTAGAAGACACACATAAAGATAAGTTAAATAACTTGCCAATCAATAAATACAGTACTATGTCCTTTAGAACTGCATACCTATACTCTGCTGGCAGGACAATGGAATTTATAAGAATTAATAAATGAGTGGAGTGTGAGGTAGTGAAATTAAACACTTGCAATTATATTAACAAAACTGTTGCCAAGTTTCTAATGTTTTTAGAGTAGTAAATAGTGAGATTTTAATTGATTTTTATATTACCTTTTATAAAGATTGAAGACTACATACCAATGTATGTGCTAATATCCCACATCAGATCCTCTGCTTCTGTTTAGCTAGATACACTACTTTTCCTTTAGGGATCATTTTGTCATTTAAATGGGAAAAAATCAATGAGAATGTATTGATGGCCTCTTTAACATCCATAAGTCCATTATGTTTTATAGAAATGAATAAAATGTTTAAGGCTTTTGTTTCAGTTATTGAGAGAAAATTAGTTCATTTTGAATTTTTTTTTGCTATTATTTACCATTGAAAATAGATATAATTCTTAGCTAAATTGAGATTATATAAAATTTTAAAGTATAAAACATTTCAGATTAAAAGTCTAAGCATAGAACTCTAGAAGTCAATCCTTGCCTTCATATACCAAAAATTCCTCCTACACTGTGGCTTCTCTAAGACAACCTTAACAATTACTGAAGAGCTAAAGATAATAATATCTACTTTTAAGAAAAAGAATTAACAAAGTACGGTAATTACTAATTAATCCATATTGAGGTGAAACTTACGTTAACTACTATGAATGGGCCAAATTTGAATACCTTGCAAACTACAATTTTTTTTTCTGTCAATCACATGCAAGTAATAACTTTTTCTCCTCTCTTCAACATCCCCTAACATTTTGATTGGCTTTCTTTGAGGAGTGTCAAGATAAATTGAAAAAAAAATACAAAGTTGGCTTGGTGTAATCAAACTTAATGTCACTCTAAAGAAGGCATGGCTCACTCAGCTTCTCTGTCCTGACTGAAGACTTTGTTATCATTCCTATCTTTTAAACACACAGCATCTCTTTCTTCCTCCTTATCCAGGCTGTCACCAAATCCTTTTACGTCTTGCCCAACAGTCTCTGAACCCTATCTCTTTGGTTTCTTTTGCCAAAGCCCTTATTCTGATTAGGCATTCTCTTAATGTTCTCTTTTGTTTCTTTGAAACTTCTTGATTCTCCTTTCCCTGATTGCCACCTCACTGCTAACATTGTCTGTGGTTGCTGGAATTTACACCAAAGCATTTCTTAAAATTTAACTGAAGTTTAAAATGTCTGCCTAATGTCCTCCCAGGAGGCAGGAATAGAGGTATACACTTGGCCTACCATGTTTTATCTTCTTGTTAATTCCCCTAAGAAGGCTGTTTATGTATTTCAGAAAGGTGAATTAGAATCTAAAATAATACAGTATTAATTTTACTTATATTCAATGATTCTCTACTATATGCCAATCACTTTATATACATAATGTTATTTAACCAAGAAACTGTTCAGGGAAAAAGCCTTAGCCCGCATTTCAACTTAAGGAACTGCCTGCAGACCATTTAAGTTACTTGCATTCACATTTGTATCATGCTGCCTCCTATTAATAGCGAATCATCTTGTATTTCTATAGTTCTTAGTTCTTTCATCTCTTTGTAGAGCACTAAACTTCTTTGTACTGGCTCCAGTGTTTCTCTAAGATTTCCTAAGAGAAATGAGCTGACCTAGAATATGTTCCTAGCTCAACAATGATTTTTTAGACCCCCTGCAGCAAAGCTCTAGGCTTGGATTATGGGAAGTTATAGTTCTTTTACTTCTCAGCTAGACATTAGAAGTGGATTTTTTTTTTCCTGTTCCCTTAAATTCAGAGGGATTTGTTCGTTCACATGAATTGTTCCCTTAAATTCAGAGGCAGGAAGTAAAATGTAAGATAGAAATTTCTGAAAGAAGGCAGTGAAGAATTTGAAATGTTTGAAAAGGCAGATCCAGAGAGTGCCCCAGACAAGAAGGGAATTGAGTAGGCCCCCAAGAAATGGCAGAAGTTCAAGAATGGCAAAGCCTTAGCAATTCTAAGAGTCTTCACTTCTCCAGACCTGCAAAAATTACTCCCTTTTTTTCATTCATCTTCCTATGAATTTAAGCACTTATTGAGTCCAGCAGTATGATTAAATTTTCAGTTAACCCTTACAACAATTACATGAGTCTGATGCTATTATTTTATTTTTAGTATATATAATAAGTCTTACAGAAGTTACATGTTTTGCTTGAGATTACTTACTAGCAGTATGTAAAGTGGGAGAATTTGTCTCTGACCAAGAGTTGGGCTCTTAACTATTATTTACATTTTTTTTCTGAAGGTTTCTATATATTTACTATGTACTACTGAGGATAAGAGGATGAATTAGAAGTAATTCTTGACCAGAAATCTATAGATTAAGAAAGTACATGGACAAGAGAAATGAAATGATGATGCATGTTAAGGAGAAATAAGAGAAATAAGCCAATGTTCCAACTCTACTGCATAATTATAAAAGGCTATTTTTTTGGTCTTGTACCCCATCCCCTAAATCCATCCCCCAAAAGTAGACTGGCCAAAGTCATCTTCTCTAAAAAAAGTATCTGGGGATAATTTACTTCCCAACACACAACATGAACTGTTGATGAAAGAAGCGGCAAAGCTAGAAGTGAAGAAACAAAATTATATTAAATAACCCTTATTTTAAAAATAGTGAATTAGGATTGTAAAGACATTCATAATATATTGACTTAAAAATTCCATTTCTAAAATAATCTGTTTTGAACTATTTTCTTTTCATAAAATAAGAAAATAAGCTCCCTAAAGTATGAATGCTGGTTTGTTTGTGTCTGTGGACTGAGAAACACTATTTACCGCAGGAGCCATGAGTGGAAGTGGGGAGGAGGTAAAAGATTAGTATTGTGTGTATGCATCTCTGAATTTTATTATTTCACAATGTGTATCAGTTTTTTTTGTAATATGGAAGTCATCACAAAGGAGAAGAGTGAGAATCATTTTAAAAAGTGAAGTAAACCCTACGTTATCAGATTGTAAGACTGTGGTTTAAGAAACAAATATTGGGCAATAAAAAACGACAAGCTTGAACATTCATTTATAGGGACAATTTAGACTACCATTGGGACTGTTTTTAGAAAAATTAGAAAATGAGAGCTATCATCTGTACCTATCTCTTTATTGTTCCTTAAGGAAGAAGGACCTAGACATGAAAGGAAGGACATAATGTTTATCAAGCATATTATATTTATTGTTAGGCCTTATGTCCAAAACTTTATAAAATGATCTCATGCATTCAATACTATCAACACTCTTCTAAGGTAGGCATTACTATCTCCATTTTACACGTAAGACAACAAGATCAGAGATGCCCATATCTTGCTCAAGGTAGTACAATCAATGGCAGAGCTAGGCATCAAATCAAACCCTTTGAAACATCAAAGTTCATGTTTTTTCTTTGAGCCACTAGAGATGGAGGTCCACTATATACACTTATTAAATTAAAACATTGAAATTATAAAGTTTTTGAAGAAAATTATAAAAACATAACATTTTCCTATAGGAAAATATACCCATAGTCCATGTTCTTTCTCTGTAGAGCGGGGACCTCAAGGAGAGGTAAAATTAGTGCTGATATTGCCACTTGAAATGGAACTTTGTTTCCTATTGGAGAAAGGTGTAGAAATATAGAATAATGTAGACAGGACCAGGTGACTTCAACTTTACTAATAAGGAATTTATGTCAGGGCATGATTTCGGTCTTTGGTCCAAAGGAGATCTATAATAACAATGGATATTTATTAGCCATTCCCTATGAGCCCAATATATTAATTATCTACACTTTATCCTAATTAGCAGGAGAGGTGTTATCAACCCCTTTTTCTAAAAGAGAAGACAGAGGTTCTGAGAATGAATCATTTTTTAAAAAGTGGTAGATCCAATACTACATCATGAGGAGGTCTGATATTAGAACCTGCCCTGTAGGATTATGAAGGAAAAAAAAGAGTGAGAGTGAACTTTTCTTTCCTTTTAAAATCTCTTTTCTGATTAAGTTCATCAGATCAGCTGAAGGGGTATGTACATATCCTTTAGAAAACATGTTCGTTTAAATGGCCAACAAGCCAGGTGTGGTGGCACACACCTATAATCCCAGTGACTTGGGAGGCTGAGGCAGGGGGATCATGAGTTCAAAGCCAGCCTCAGCAATTTAGGGAGACCCTAAGCAATTTAGGGAGACTCTGTTCTCTAAATAAAATATAAAAAGGGCTGGGTATGTGATCAGTGGTTAAGCACCCCTGAATTCAATCCCTGGTACCAACAAATAAATAAATAGCAGGCCAAAAAATTGTTGTGGGCCATTATACCAAGTTGTCAGATTACTAAAATGATAGGAAAATTCGATTTAGGAGACAGTAGTGTAGAAGAGGGTGATGATTCTGGTTTAACCAAAACAACAGCACAAGTTTATTTTCAAAGTATTTCTCACCCTTTAGAAGCTTGTCATCAACTCTGAATATTTTTCCTTAAGCAGTCTTAGTTTCATGCTAGTGGTATTGAGAGGTTTCATATTTTTGTCTGCACCATTTCCATTAACTGAGACAATCCATTTTCAGAATGGCCCCCAAAAGAGAAAATACCCCCCTTCAAAAGTTAAGTGAATTTTTCTACTTAGTTACAAAGCTGAATTCTCAACTATGGAATTGTTAACCCTGCTCATCTCTAATAATACCCTGTTCTTACAAGACATAGTGCTTCAATCAGATATCTATTGGAGGCTACAACTCTGTAACATATCTAGATGCAGACAGGACACCAGGGCACCATCCATAGCTTTTGTCAGTACTGAGTGGATATTTAGTTTAGTATCTGTTATCTCTCAGACGGCGTGGAAGTTTCCCGTGTTGTTCTGTGCTGGCTTCCTGGTCTTTAAAACAGCATCTGGCACTTGCCAGGCACTCAATAAATGTTTGCCAAATAAATGAATAAGGCCACTCAACCAGACAGGACAGACTGCAGGAGACAAATGGAGGGAATATTGGAAAGAACAAATGGATGAGGGCTGGACAAACAGGATGGATGGTGGTAATAGGAGAAGGAAGGATGACAGGGAAGAACTCCGATCTGAACATTTCTCTGCCGTTAGATGCTAAACGCCCAGTCCCTCACTGAACAGCTTGTGATTTACTCTGGAGACTAATGTGATCATTTTGTGCTTTGGTAATGATAGAAAATATAAAAAAGGCAAAGTCTAATATATGTTTAATATACATTTGGAAGATAACCTGGGGCAGGGGGAGGGAAGTATGTCACTTTCAAACCCTGGAGAAATCACACCACTTTTGTCTAAATTGATTGACTAGTTGAGTGCGGTGGTGCATGCCTATAATCCCAACAGCTCAGGAGGCTAAGTCAGGAAGATAAGTTCAAAGTCAGCCTCAGCAATTTATAAAGACCCTGTTTCAAATTTTTAAAAGCCATTAAAATGGGCTAGGGATGTGGCTTATGAGTTAAGCATCTCTGGATTCAATCCCTGGTACTAAAAATAAATAAATACACAAACACATAAATAAGTAAGTAAATAAATAAATGGATTGACTGTGAGCTCCTTTGAGACTATTCTGAGAAGTAAGCTGTTCCTTGTATAACGAGAGTATGAATCTTCTCACTGGGAAAGAAAGAAAAAAAAAACCCAATTACCTATTTGGATTTGTTGCATTATTTCTCTACCCATGTCACTTTGCAAAGAGCTAAGAACCCGTGACAGATGCAGAATGTGTCAAGACGAACACAGTCCTGTTTGTCTAGGATATGTTAATGATGGAGAAGTCTGGGTTATTCGTCTATGGTTTTCAGTCTTTCTCAACATCTCTCTGCCTCACAATCACATTGTTAACATCTTGGTAACAATTTTACCATCTCCTTTTGTTTCTATCATTAACAAATTTTAGTAGCAACAGGGTTTATCACGTCCTAAAATTTATTCTGATAAGTTTAAATTATTTCAGTGTCTGTTCATGAAATTCCCTTCCTGCTTCATCCACTGTCTTTTTAAAAAATAATATCTTTATTTTATTTGTTTATTTTTATGTGGTGCTGAGGATTGAACCCAGTGCCTCATGCATGCAAGGTAAGCACTCCACCTCTGAGCTGCAATCCCAGCCCCATCCACTGCCTTTTTGTATGGCTTATGTTTCTTTCTCCATGTTACCCTGTATAGGAAGAAAACAGAAAAAAAAAAAATGTAGCTAATATTGATATCGTTTGTCTTGGTTGAGATCTTGAACACAACACTTTTCAGGAGCACATAACCCCCTATCTTTTTTGCACAGTTTTTTCAGTGATACCATTCAGCATATGAGATGATTGGCACAAAGACTTCCTTTTATCATATTCACTCTAGTCACAAATGTGAGGCATAGAAATATAAAGTGGTACATACTTTTATAAGAAACATATTGTACCATTTTACAGGATTAATTCTAACTCTTTATAATATTTTATGAGTATTTATTGTCTATACATTGATTCTCTTGTCTTAAATGTTATCTCCTATGAGCCCTAGTCTAGGTGTTGCCCATAAGGACCTTCAAAGAGTAATTTTCAATTAAAAGACTAATTTCACCCAGGTGTGGTGGCACCGTCCTATAATCCCAGCTGCTCGGAAGGCTGAGGCAGGAGGATTGCAAGTTCAAAGCGAGCCTTAGCAAGTCCCTAAGCAATTTATTGAGACCCTGTCTCGAAAGAAAGAAAGAAAGAAAGAAAGAAAAAAGAAAGAAAGAAAGAAAGAAAGAAAGAGAGAGAGAGAGAGAGAAAGGGAAAGGGAAGGGAAGGGAAGGAAAGGAAGGGCTAAGGATGTGGCTCAGTGGCTAAGTACCCCTAGGTTTAATCCCTGGTACAAAAAAAAAAGACTAATTTCATAATTGTCATTTGGCTTATGCATCATATATACACTGCTCTATAAATTACCCAAAAACTAGAACATTCCAAGCCAGTGGAAGTGACCAAGGCACAGTCTGGATTATGACCCACTGAAAAGGGACTATGTCTTTTTTAAAAAATAATATTACTGTATTTTTATACCTTTATTTTATTTGTTTATATTTATGTTGTGCTGAGGATCAAACCCAGTGCCTCACACAAGCCAGGCAAGCACTCTACCATTGAGCTACAGCCCCAGCCTGGGACTCTGTCTTTTTAATAATAAGAAAGTCTTTTTCACAAATCAAAGTTCTACAAGCATGTTGTGTTGGCACTCTTTCAAAGAAAAAAATGTTTTGCCCTGATGAAGAGAAAAAAGTAAACATCACTCAATAAAGATTGCAAAGATATTTAAGGGTTTCTTTAGCATATACAAAATTATTCTTTTCTTGCTACATAATAGGTAGAAACAAAATTATTAAAAATAATTATTAACTATAAAATAATCCATATTTGTTAAACATAAATTATCCACCTTTTCCATCTTCCAGAGAGTAATAATTTTGTGGATATCTGACTCAAGAAAATTTTATTTGGAAGGAAGAGTAGATATTGAAAGAGAAATGTAAAGCAAGCTAGATTAAAAAAAGAAACAGTTATTATTAAGCTAGCCGCTTTTTCATAAAGGATGCTTGTAAAACACTACATCACTAAATGCATATAATTTTTTTTCTGTTTTTTCCCTTTTCCTGGAATGGACTATTCCAAATTATCTCATTTTAAAATTGTAAATTCATCTGGTACCACTCTCCTCCTCAGACCCTCCCCACCTCCAACTGGTTTTGCTGTCTTTGAATTCTACTTGGGGAGCGATTCTCTGCATGCCCAGTGTGGACTCCATCCTTCTTATTTCTGCAGCAATGACAGCTTACTCAAAAAGCTTTCTCTAAGCCTCTGCATTTTCCCTACTCCCATCAATGCTACATAGTTATAACCAGAATAATTTTCCTACAACACAGTTCTCCCTGTTATCTATTTCTCTAGTACATCTTTTAAAATAATTTTATTGAGGGGCTGGGGTTGTGGCTCAGTGGTAGAGTGCTTGCCTAGCAGGTGTGAGGCACTGGTATCAATCCTTAGCACCACATATAAATAAATAAAAATAAAAGCTCAGGAATGACTGAAAAAATTTTTTTTAATTTTTATTGAGGTATAATTTGTATGCCATAAATTCACCTGCTTTAAATATATAATTTATTGATTTTTAGTAATTTGCAGAGTTGCTTAATCATCACCAATTCCAGTTTTAGACCATTGCACCATTTAAAAGATTTCTCATGCATATTCTTATCTTGTCCTTGCTCCTCCCCACAGCCTCTGGCAAAACTAATGTCTGTGCTGCTTCTGTATATTTACCTTTCCTGTACATTTCCTGTAAGTGGAATCATACAATATATAGTCATTTCATCTGACCTTTTTCATCATAATATTTTGAGATTCTTTTAGAATTAATTCATCAGTAGTTTATAGATTCCATTCTATGGATGTTACACATTTTGTTTGTCCATCCAAGAGTTGATAGATATTTGAGTTGCTTTCAGTTTAGGTCTATTATGAATCATGGTGCTATGAAAATAATATTTGTAAGGCTTTGTGTAAACACAAGATTTACTTTTCTTGGATGTATACCTAGAAATGGAATTGCAGGATCACAATGTAACTTTAAATTTAACCATTTGAAGCACTACTGGACTGTTCTCCAAAGTGGCTGCCCTATGCTTACACTCCAGCAATGTACAAGAGTTTCACCTTTGCACATTCTTATACCATATGCTGCCACTGACTTTTTGTTTGTTTGTTTTTGGTACCAGGGGTTGAACCCAGGGGCTCCTAAACACTGAGCCACATCCCCAGCTCTTTTTATTTTGAGACAGGATCTCCTTGCTGAGCTGCTTGGGGCCTTGCTGAGTTGCTGAGGCTGGCTTTGAACTTGTGATCCTCCTGCCTCAGTCTCCCAGGCTGCTCAGAGCCACTAACTTTTAATTACAGCTATTGTAGTATGAATTTGTATTTCATTGTGGTTTTAATTTGCTTTTCTCTCATGAGGTATCTCTTGTGCATGTTATGTAAAATGTCTATTCAAATCATATCTCTCCTTTTTCAAAAAGTGGATTACTTGTCTCACTACCAAATTGCAAAAGCACATTATTTATTCTGGATACAAGTCTTTTATTGGATTTATGATTTGGAAATATTCTCTTCCAGTCCATGTTTTGTATTTTCATTTTCCTTCTAATGTTTTTAGTGTGGCAAAATTTTAATTTTGATCATGTCCAATTAAATAAAAAAATTCAAATATTTATGCATTTTGCCTCATATCTAATAATTCTTGCCTAATGAAAGGGCATGAAAATTTTCTCCTATTTTCTTTGTGAAACTTGATAGACTCCGCCTTTACAAATAGATTGCATCCATTGCAAATAAGTTTTTGCATGTGTGTGAAGTGAAATAAAGTTTAATTCATCTTTTTACATGTGGGTATCCAATTGTCTCAATAGCATGTGTAGAAAAAAATCTTACTTTGTTTGTTAAAAACTGGTTGAAAATTCATGGATTCTCATAAGCTTTTGAGGGCTCCATACTGCCTGCTAAATCCATTTAAACTCTGACATTAAGACTTCCTCACTCACTCAGGGATCCATCAAGACTTATTCATACACAGTGCTATTTTTCATCATCTACTTTCCATTACTCTGGACCAATTAACCTACATTACTTGATTTCTAGCATGTGTATGCTTTCCAGTTAAAGCTAGTTACTTAGTTTACATCATTATTCTTCCTCATTCCTAGATGTTTAAATCCTACCCATTCATTAAAAATTCCACTTCAATGCCATCTCTTCTGAAAGAAACCTTTCTGTCTACTGAATATCATCTTCCCTCCTCTATATGTCCATGACTCTTAATCCTTCCCCTTTAGGATATATGTTGTTTTCTACTGTGCATTATAATTATTTCTGAAAATGCCTTGTCTCCACTCTGGAGTTAAGCATTGCTTGAAGAGTTTGTTTTGATCCTCAATTCCTATTTTGTGAATAAATAATATTATATATAACTATTGTTATAGGTTTAATGGTAAGCTATTTGCTGATAGTCAAACACACTGCGTTATCTGAACCCAAATCCCAGAAACCTCACTTGTTTAAGTCACACAAAGATTCCCTAATTCTTCAGGAGGACGGTTCAACTACCTTTTATCAAGAGACAGTTACTGAGAATGATTAAAATGTGTTTCCTTTTATCGGAAGGGTAAGACTCTTATCTGCTGTTTTCCAAGAACTTGGTGGCTGTTTTTGAACATAGGATCAAAGGGTTTTGCTTCACCCGAAAACCAATTGTAATATATCCCAGAAAGTTAAATGTGAGGAATATTGTATTTGAACGTGAACTCTTTGCAAATCCTGAACATTATTCACAGTTACTCATTTGACATTTTGAAACCATGGCAAGACAAATGTCTTAGATTTACAGGTAATTGTGAATGTTTCCATTGCCCAGCCAATATATTTTTCCTTTCATAATAACATTTGAAGGTGGGCACTCTGACTCACCTTTCATCAGAATCTGTGTTTATAAAATAATCATTTTTTTAGAAACATCCTAATGAAGTTTCCAAAGAGGCAAGAGGTTTTTATTTTCTTTGCTGTTGGAAACACTAGATGCTTCAGAGGAGAAGGTGATGATGAAACCCATTGCCTTCTGACTAGGAATTTGCCAGCATGGGAGCGTCTTTTCAAAAGTGAGGTGGAAAGTTAGGATAAAACAGGGAGATTTAAAAGAGGGTGTTCTGGAGAATGACAAAAAGATCAGAGTGGGGTGGGGAGGATTATGGAAGAAAGAAGAAAAGATGAGATGGGGTGAAGAAGAGGATAAAGTCTTTCCATAGATTTAAATAAGCTTTAGGCAATTATCTGAACTTTCAAGGGAATTATCTGAACCACACATCTAAATTTGTTGAGATTCCCCCATTGTAGCTAGTATCTGGTTAAGGTTTGCACAGTAAACTTGCTTTCTGGTGCCATGAGTGGCTTACAAGTCTAAAAGATTCAATGAAATCTTCAAAGTAAATCTGTATTCGCCAGAGAAATTCAGCGTTCTGTTTACATTTCCATCTGTCTCCTAGACTGTCTCTGAGGATGGCAAACTTTGGACATTACGTCTGTTGTTTAAACATGAAGCTCATTTTGTCCAAAGGACCAAAGGTGCACTCTGGCCCACAGTTTTAGTGAATACCTTGGTAAAGATTTCAGACTCTTCCTTAGAAGACAAAAATTAACTAATTGTGGATATAACCAGCTTTGACAGTTTGAATAATTAAAGTGGTCTGAAAAGATAATTCTTGGTTGCCAGAAAACTCATTACAAATGTACTAAATAACTGTTTTCTATATCACATTGTGTCTTAGAATCTGAAAATATTCAGACAAAATTAAAAATTGCAGCACCATGATAATCAGATTGTAAATTGAAACCAACGACGAGAAAGGAGAAAAGATTAGAGGAAACAGAAAAAGTGGCAAATTCATAAATTCAAAAGTGTAATGCAATTACTAAGTGCTTTTCCTTATGCTTGGTATAATACGTGTTTTGAGTTCAGGTGTTACCAGTAGTAGTTTGTTTGTAGTTAGGTGTCAGAATTGAGCATAGGGTGTTTTTTTTTTTTTTTTAGATATGCTTTATCATATTCAAACAAACCTTTATCATTCCACAGTCAGATATTTTAGAATACACACACACACACACACACACACACACACAGAGCAAGAGTTACTGGGAGGAAACTACTTTGTAGTCACTTGATGAAGTAATAGAAATCACACAACTTTCATTGAACTGCTGGGGGCAAAGTGGATTGCTGGCCTTTTATCTTTTATCTCCGAAATGGGACCTCAGCAGTAACTTTGTTAAATCTGACACATCTTGAATTTGCCTTTTTTAAATTGCAAATTTAGCAGCTAGTGGTTTTATCTTTTTTAGCACCTATGTTTCCACATTTAGAAGAGATTTTAATGAGCCTATTGTCAAGTACTTTAAAACATGTGGCATTCAGTTTTTAGCAGGTTCAATTGGATACTCCCCCCCACACCCAACACAGGAGATGTATTTATAAATCAGACAAAAATGAAAGTTGAGAACAATACATACATGATCTTTGTGATGTATGGAGACTCATTTTTAAAAAAGAACAAGGAAGGGAAAGTTATTAAAAGTAAACAATATCTTGGGTCATATATCTTTACTTTTCTAATATTAATTACACTTGAGATAAACAGTCACGCAATACACATAGTTGCTTTCTAAAGAGGCCCCCACCTTCTAATTTAGTTTTTTTCTGAGGCTGACTACACTATTGTTAGGATTCCTTTTTACATTTTTAGACTTTTTATTTTAGGAGATAAATTGTCAGATTCGATCATCTTTAGAAATAGGTTGTTTCTGCAGAAGCTAATTTAACTTCCATGTCTTGGCTAAATTTCCTTCCTCAATTACTAATTACTGAAGATTAATGTTTCAAACCAGGCCTTTTCTCCATGTAATCCATCTCTCCTTCCTGCTTCCATCCCACAGGAAGCCTGCTGAAGGAGGGTATAATCCTTTTGTTTGCAACATTATAGTCTATGACACTGGAGATGTTTAGTATGTAAGGAAAGCAGTAACAATCTTTGTGAACAAGTAGGAAGTTTAGATCTTTCAAGAAATTAAGTTTCTCTGCTGGGTGAATGAACAATGACAGATTTTTTTTCAGGGTGTTAAAGATCTAATTTCCAATGGACTCTTGAAAGAGATTTGAAGCTAGCTGAAATGATTATACAGCAGCACTCTACAAAATTACGCAAACCCTACCAAAGTAGGGTTTTTGACTACCCACTTCTTATCTCTACATCACACCAATTGTATTAAATAGGACTGAGAGAGGCATGTTCTTGGGGCTGGCCACCATGGAAATTTTACTTGCATCATGGGCATCAAGGTCTTGATCAATTACCTTTATTTGATTTATTTATTATTTTGGTACCAGGAATTTTTCCCAGGTGCACTTAACCACCAAGCCACATTCAGAGCTCCTGTTTGCATTTTATTTAGAGACAGGGTCTTGCTGAGTTGCTTAGGGCCTTGATAATTTGCTGAGGATTGCTTTGAACTCACAATGCTCCTGCCTCTGCCACCTGAGCAGCTGGGTTTATAGCACTGAGCCATCATGCCTGGCTCAGTTATCTTCATTTTGTTCATGTCCATGATTTTATGGTTTTTTTTTTTTTGTCCTGTAGACACTTCTTATATGACTCATAATTTAATGACAACTTGTAGTTTTCATTTAAAATTCATTGCCATGATCACGACAAAGAGGAGGAGAAAGAAGAAAGAGTGGCAGAAACCTGCCACAGCCACATACCTTGAGATTCCAGACTCCATTTAAAAGGGTTGGCAGGATGTGTAGCAATGCAGTTTCCCAAGTGTAACTGATGGGAATGGATAGTTTAAAAACACCCAAACTTTAGGTCACACTTCCACATACACTGAATTACAAACACTCTTAAGGCAGATGTTTGAGTATGTATTTTTAACAACTGACCTAAATGATTCTTACCAGGCAAGAAATGGAAATGCTGCTGAATACAAAGGTACTGGAATGTTTTTTAAAAGTTTTAAGGATGCTATGAACGAATGCAGGAGACAAGTGGGTTTGTATTTGTTATGGTTCAATTTTGAGTAAAAATTTAAATGGATAAAAATACATGTTTGTCAAATCTCTTGTCCACATTTCTAAAATTCACAAATCTTATCACTGATTTTATGGCACAACTCAATCTACCACAGACTTTGATGGGGGTATTTTGTAATACATATTACATTCACTATATTGCTCTAACATTGAATTAAAATCATTCTGACCCTAAAATTTTAGATAAGATTATGCTTCTATAATTATGCTAATAAGAACAACTAATATTTATTAACAGTAACTATGGTGTTGGTCATTATAGGAAGTGCATTAAATTCATTATCACATTTAGTACTTGCACCAACCTTGTGGGGCTGATTTTGCATTAACATTTCTCATTTTATAGAAAAAGGAAAGTGAAGCTTTAGGAATTTAAATAACTTAAATGTTCAGGGTCACACAGCTTGTTAAATGACAGAGGAAGGATTCAATCCTAGGCAGTCTGACTCCACAGTAACACATGTTAAACATGCCATTATTTAAAATAAGACCCTGAAAAAATATAAAACTGTTCACTCTCCTGTAAACCCAGTGATTTAGAGAGTGATAATAAATATGGCTTGCATTTTGCATTGCACTTGAGAGAGTGGAATGAACCATAGGGCTCTTTTTCCTGCATTCCTTCTAAGTGAGAGGACAGGATGTTAGGGAGCCAGAGCCATCATTATCTGCAGAATGTTTTGCAGGGCGTCACGTGCAGCACAGAAGAGGATAAATGGCTCAGAAGTGGCAGATTCTGCTTTCTATGGGCCCTTCAGAGTAGGAAATCACCTCTGCAAGCAACCGTAACTAACTCAGTGCTTGGACTGAGTTTTTAATTTCTTCTGGAAGGATGATCTGTGCCTTTTCAATTCTGAAAAACTGAGCATGATAAATGAAACATTCAGCTTGGTAGTTTACCAATAGGACTCCCCACTTGAGAAGCACCTGCATATTGACAAATAAGGCATTCTAAGAAAAACTTCTGTTATAAGCCCTGAATGCTCATCTAACTCATATGCTCTCATGTAGGTGAGTATGAGTACATTATGCCCACAAAGACACACACAACACACAAGTTCAGATAGGGTGGGGAGGAAAAAGTAGAACGTCCATATGAAAAGTTTAGTCCACCAACCTAGATAAAAGAACAAATGAATGTGTTCACTGAGTAAAGAGCTGGAAGCAGTGAGATAAATACCCAATATCTGGCATTCAATCTGTAGGATTCTCTGATTGAAGCTTCATGCAGTGCTTATGGTTGTGTACAACAGGTTTGCACAATTCCAAGGGCACCCTTCAGGATGTGGTCACTCTAGATTTCTGCAGTTTGTCTATTTTCCTTTAACTGGCAGGGGCATCACCAAGGAAAGGGCACTTTTCCTCAGTCTTTGAGATAGGGGACAGGGCTGGTTCTCACACGTGGTGTATTAGCCCCGCTACCTCCCTCACACCTGTGCCAAGAGAGTACAAAAAGAGGGCCAGGGCAGCAGGCACTCTGGTTCTTCACTCATGATGCATCTGCAGCATTCCAAAGAAACAATGTTAGGCTCTGATCACTGTCTTTGTGAAAGCAAGATTCGCTATATTGGCACCATTTCCTTAATATACGATCTAATGGTCTTAATAAACTTTAAAGAATAAAAAAGCCCACTGCTTTGCATGATACATATTTTTGTGAACCCATACCTGTTCCTATTGGTCTCTGACAAGCCATCAATTTTATTAGCTGTTACAGAATTTTATTTTCTGGGGATTGTGTGAATTTATTATTTGGCAGATTCAAAAATGCACCATTAGAATTGTAGCATCAGCCTTCGGAATGTCCTCAGTTTTACCTAATTTCTAAAAGCTCTTTGGAGATTCACCTGGGTTCATAAAATTAAACTTGCTTTATGGGGCTCCATGTTTTCTTTACATTTCAGATTTCAATTCCTTACTCTCTTCCAGAAATAAACATATCTTTTCTGCCATGTATATACAAGCAAACAAGACCATTTTTTGAATGGTGTTTTAGTTAGATCCTGTGTTAAGATATTTTTACTTAAGTAGTTAATTGGCATTATCTTTTAAAGTCAGAGTTTAACACTTTTAGCCTTGTCTGACACATCTTTGGGATTGTGGACATTTCTAGAGAACAGCTTCATCTTCTCTCTGCTCTTTCAGTTCTCACAGAATGTCCACAATTGTGTAATGAAAAGTAGTATAGTATATGGTCAATATAAAGTCAATAAATGATTAATAATTATATGAAATGTTTACTTTGAAGCAAAAATGCAAATATTTATATAAATGACATCATGGATTTTCTCCTAAGTTAGTAAACATGCTTAGTCCTAGTATCATAATCAATAAGAAATATTTATTGTGTACCCACAAGAGACTGATTTGGAAAGATAAGAATGTCAAGTATTTTATTATGAAAAATGCTGAAATGAAAAGTTATGAATATGTACTGTTTTGGTTTAGTTTCTTAATTTATGTGGTTTATTTTTCTTATTAATTTTCTTTTCTGTGCAGAAAAGACACCTGGGATCAAATCTTACCTCTATAGTGTACCAGCCATGTGAATTTGAGTAAATTGCTTAGCTACTCAGTCTCACTTTTTCTATCTATAATTTGGAAAACATGTCTTTCTCAAAAGTTAGATATAAGGATTAACACATAACTTACAAAGGGTGCCTGGTAAAGTGAATTCCTTATAGCTACTCCATGAACAGAGAATTTGCATTCATGTCTATATTAATGCCTGGGCTCCTTTCTCTAGGCCATCTCCATAAGGTGGTTTTGTTCCATCCCATTAAACAACCCTCCCTTTGTTGACTGTGGGATGTTCCAAGGAGATTCTGACCATCTTGTTTTCTCCTCAGATGGCAGAACAACTTTTGAAATTAACTTACGTTCTGTTTTATAAAAGACAGACATTGAAAGGAAGGTAGGAACACAATCCCTCGATTTCAGTTTTCTGAATTATAAAAATTTTTTATGACTGCATTTGCTGTTTTCCCAGAATACTTTGCTTCAATTAAAAATGAGAATAATTAACTGGGCACGGTGACACAAGCCTGTCATCCCAGCAGCTTGGGAGGCTGAGGCAGAAGAATTGCCAAGTTCAAAGCCAGCCTCAGCAACAGCTTGTCGCTAAGCAACTCAATGAGACCCTGTATCTAAATAAAATACAAAATAGGGCTGGGGATGTGGCTCAGTGATTGAGTGCCCTGAGTTCAATCCCTGGTACCCCCATAAAAAAAATTAGAGCAATTAAAAAATTAATTCTAGCTAAAAAGGGACTTAATAATCTTTCATTAGGAAGTGACATGTGGCACAAAGGACTATTATTAAGGATTTAAGTACTACTTTACATTCACAAAAGTTTTAAATTATTTTTATAAGTAATTTATAATTCACAAAGATTTTCTGAGCAAAACTGGTATTATCTACATCTTATAAACAAGGTAACAAAGGTAATTAAATAAAGTCATAAAATTTGCCAAAAGCTCCAGAAAGGAGCTACTCCAGAACACTTACCTTTTCAAAAGTGAGGTTAAAAAAGACCAACACCTTACTTAGAGCTATCATAGTTACATTTTAGTGCCACTTCTATGGAAGTTTATTTCTTTAGGATGACCATATCATATGTGAGATCTGTTTGGTGTGCTAGACATTTGAAGCCCTTCCTGGCTCATTTATCTGCATCAGAAACGTCTTTCACAAGAACTCAAGGGAAATGGGGAAGTTTCTTTCCAAAAACAAACCTTTTCATCATACATCCCAGCCCTTACCACTCTGCAATTAGTAGTGTGTTCCCTGTAAGCAGTAGTTTAAGGGGTGCGGTAAAGAGCAAGGGACTTCCTGTGGAAGTCTAGAGGTCCCCGAATGGGTCTAAGGAGGGAGCAGCATGACCCCTCCTCCACCTCTCACAAATTAGTCTTTCCTGCTTCAAAAAGTCTAGTGGGAAGGCAGTTTCTTTCCTTGAACGTCAACGCTTAATTATCCATAAACAGAGTTTCCCCTGTTAGTAAACTTCATTCTCTTCATGCTGTTCAGACGGATCCTCTAGTTCCCCAAAATGCTGTCCAAAATTATTCAGAGTCAAGAACATAACCTACTTTCAAGTACTTTAGTAAGAAAATCAAGTAAATATATTTCAGAAAATAAAAATGTTTACTTAGCCGGGCGTGGTGGCTCACGCTTGTAATCCCAGCACTTTGGGAGGCTGAGACAGGAGAATCGCGAGTTCAAAGCCAGCCTCAGCAACGGCGAGGCGCTAAGCAACTCAGTGAGACCCTGTCTCTACATAAAACACAAAATAGGGCTGGGGATGTGGCTCAGTGGTCGAGTGCCCCTGAGTTCAATCCCCAGTACCAAAAAATAAAAAAAATAAAAAAAAAATGTTTACTTAATCCTCACAACAATTTTTTATATTATATATTTACATAAATAATATAATTCAATAAAAACTACTATATACTTATTTAGATATTCACATATTTATTATATATAAAAACACATATAAATATATTAAGCAAAAATAAATATTAATATACCCTTTGTATAATATACATACTTTTTACATGTTACATAAACATTTTCTATTAGCATATATAAACATAGATTTATAATATCAATGTGATTTATAATAAATATACATACCAAAAAAATATATATATGGACTTATAATATCTAAACATATAAAATATATATATGGACTTATAATATCTAAACATATAATAAGCCTTTTCCCTAAGCTATATATATTTTTACATAAATGCATTAGTTTTAGATATAATAGATAATTTTTTATTATTATTGAAACTATTTGGAAGTAAGCTTTAATTTTAAACTTAGAATGTTTCATGCTTAAACATGGTGTACAACAGAGGATGAAGACATTTCTCTATGTAACTATATCATAATTGCCACGCCTGGAAAACATAGCAATAATTCCTAATATGATCTAAATCCAGTTTATACTGAAATTTTTCCAGTAGTCACAAGAATTTTTTGATAGCTGTGTTTGTTTTGTCTTGAACAAGGAATCAGAGTGAGTTCAACTTCTACTTTTGATTCCTGACTTATTTTATCACCAAACTTTCCCCTCCTCCATAATTTTATTGTTCAGGGTGAGTGAGTGGTTGTATATATGTGGAGAATCAAAGATATGCACACAGGATAGTTTGTGAAGAATGCTGATCCAGCACACATCTGACACACAGTACAAATTAAATTAAAATTATTAAATAAACAATAAGTTGGGAGAGTTGAAGTAAGGCCAGTCAAGGAGGCATATCAAAGCCATTGCTCATCAGACAGGATGCAGCATTGGGAAGGGAGAATCAGTACCATGAGGCACTGCTAGTCGAGGTAATATCACTAGACATACATTTTCTCTTCTTTATAATGTGCCCTTTTGGATTCATGCCTGAGTTAGATAAAAATATGTATATAGTCAGTTTCATTAGCCCAAACAGATATTCACAGGCACACACACCTGCTTCCATACACACAGAAAGTTAGGAGAAAAGAAAAAGGAGGAGAAATAAGGAAGGAGAGAAAGGAGGAATGAAGGGAGGGAAGGGAATGACACCTTTATTTTTTTTAATCCAATGTTTCTGGTCCCCAGAAGGTCCCAGGAACATTAGAAAATGATGAGGACTTGTCAACAAATCTCAATGTATGTGCTTTTCTCTTCTGTGACAGAAATTCATAAGCACTGGTTCTCCTCCTCCAAGAGCAAAAGCCAAATCAAGGAATTAAGAAAGGGCATTTTGGTATTGAGACTTTTGATCAGACTCTTCTCTCTATCCCAGGTAGGTTGAGGACAAATCTGTTTAATCCTCCTCAGGGCCAGAATTTTGGCACTGATAAGTCAAAGAGACTATGGCCTGCAGCCACAGGGGTTAGGAGCTTCCTTTTACAACACTATGGTTCAGTAGTTGTGTATTGAGCACTTCACATATACCTAGCAAATAATCCCTCCGGATATTCTTTGGGCCATCTGTAAGGCCAGCCTTACAGATGTCATTTATCACCAGCACTTAGTAAAACAGGGTCTGAGAGCATGTAGCCCAGTGTCTAGGATCTAGCACAGTACTGAGTGCTTATTAAGTGACAGATCTTATGTCATTTCCTATTGAGTTACATCTCAGAGGCGCAGAGTGCAGTGCATGAGAAACAGGCCAGGTTTTCATTTGATAGGTAGTAGAATACAATGAAATTACATGGATGTGCATGTCTCCTCTGACTTGAGACTTGCTCATCATAAGAAGTGTTAGGGATTTTTTTAAAATTCAAATGGGTTTTATCCCACTAAATTTCACTTTAATTTTGAATTTGTAGGCAACTCTTAACAAAATTGAAGTATTCTTCAGAACTACTTTATGTACTCTCCCTTATTATCATTCTTTAAGGGCAAAAGAGTCACAATATAACTGCTATGATGAACCTCCGGAAAGCCTGGATATTTGGTAAATATTGCTGCATGCTAAATGGTAGTTGAGCAGCTTAATTCAGCTCATGTTTAAAACAATAAACAACTGTTTGCAGTGTTGTAAATTTTTAAAAAGAACTTATTAATCAAAGCCAGTAACATTGATAAATTTGAAAGCATGTCTTCAAGGCACAGAAATTCTTTATGGATTTGGTCTTAAATTCTATCTATACAACCACTTTAATGAAAACATTTATATATCAACTCAATTTTTATCCTGAATTAGTAACATCACTCCAAACAAATGGGTACGTCTGGTTGCCCATATCTGTTTAATTTTATTGTTTTATTTAAACTAATTTTTTGCAGTTCTGGGGATCCAACCTGCTGGTAAGCACTGTGCCACTGAGATCATCCCCAAATTCTAATTAAACATTTTTAAATAATATATTTCTTAACTGCAACATCCGGTCTTTTTTTTACCCATATGCTAAAACTGTATTCACTGTTTCCAAAAATATGCCCCTCTCTCTAAAATAACCCTACCAACAATGAAGCCAAGCATCTCATTCAAGCCTATTTATAAGGAAAACAAATAGCAATGTAATGGCTATAAAACACAATGAAAAAAAATTGAAAATGCCTTTTGAGAGATAAGTTTGAAATTCTAGTTGTGAGACCCTTAGTAACTTAAATTATTTTTAGTAAGGTGTATTTCATTCTATAACTAACACATATTGTCAATTAGGAGAAATTTTTAAAAATATGGAAAAGTAGGAAGAAGAAAAAATAGCAATGAAAAGATGAGCTTTTAATTGGGATCATTATCCTATCTCAAGTATCATCTAAAGTGAAAGTCGTTTTTGTAATTTTGTAGAATTTGGAATTCAGGGTGAGGGGATGCAAAACAAGAGAAACGGAAAAGAATGTTATGGATCCTTAGTGTGATAAAATGACACACCTAAGAATAAAAGCCTTGCCATTGTATGTTGTTCTTTACTCGAAATACTCTTGCTATTCAAGATCTGGGCTCTGCTTGGCCGTCATCTGCCATTCTAGCCAAGTGTGTGTGGTATTTTGGGGATGTGGACAAACCTCCACAGGAACTTGGCTGAGACCTCCAGATATATTTTTACCTCCAACAGCAAACAACCAGGGCATTAACTTGCTCTGCCGCTAAGCACTTACCATTGGAACCACAGCAGGCCAGTTTAGTGTGTTAAGGAACACATGAACTGAATTTAGAGTGCTATCATTTGCCTCTTAGGCTTTGATTTCTTCCAAGATTTATAAAGAAGGAGATCATAGAATTTAAAACTGGATAGGTCCTCAAAGAGATAACTCCTTTGTTTCACAAAAGAGGAAAACCTGATTTAGGAGAAAGCACAGGATAGAAAACCTAAGATTCAATGAGTCAGGAAGTTCTGGGCAAACCAGGTAACCATTCTGAGACACAGTCTGTTCATCTGAAAATTGATGTAACTGACTATATTAAATTCCAAGTGTCATTTGTCATCTCATACTCCAAGATCCAACAATGTATGATTTTTGTGATTCTATGAAAGCAGAAATTTTAAGTAGTTTTTGCTATAATTCCTTATGTGGAACTATGGGATTTGGTGGTTCCTTCTTTTTCCTTTGGTTGAGGCTTAAAGACTTAGATTACCTTAGAAGTGGGTATATCGTATTAGAGGGAAAATCTCTAAGATCAGCCACCTGCCAGTCTGATATGATGAACTATGGATATAGACTAGTATGCAAAACCATAGGATGATTTAAAATATTGCTAAAATATGCTCTCTCATTTTCTCTCTTTAAAATAAGAATTGGAGGATGGGAGAATCAATGGATAAGAACAAATAAATATACACCTTCGAAAAACATGCTCATGAAGAGCAGGAGTGGTATAAAAATATAGGCATATATCAGAGAACTTCTTTGGCAACTGTGTGGAGAATCACTATTGAAATCTCAAGTTCATAAAAAGAAAGAGAGGAAGAAGGAAAAGAATATGTTATTTTATTTATTATATATAATTTTGAGAGGCCTATAGTTTTAAGTCCAATAGTTAACAGTAGAATAAAATGAAATTACAGAACCCATAGTCCTGCCAAACTATGTTGCTTAATTACTTTCTAGAGTATCTGCTTGGCAATGCCAATCTTTTCCCAAATACTAAGTTACTTCAACTAATCAGGCCCAGAAATTTCTGCTCATGCATTTTCATCTTTAAAACTTTGCACATAGTTCCTACTGTCTGGAATAAATTTAAATCAACAAAACCTATTTAAGAAGTTTCTCCAAATTATCCAGTTCTCAAAAGTCCTCGCCCTTTTTAAATAGTGCGTATCATAGATAATCCTCATTTATAACTTGGTATTAAGTATTAAGTATTTTGTCTTGTAGGTTGTTTTCTCAGTAATAGGCTTCTTACCTGTCCAGGTACATTGTGAGTCCTTGAGAGAAGAGACTCTTTATACCTAGTTGAGATGGGACTAAGCTTGCTTCAGGTCCATTTCTCCCTTAGCACCTGAGATTAAAAGGATTTGTATTCCACATTGCTGTGAGTTTGGGATGGGTGACAAATGGGCCTGGATCTTCCCTTCTATCATCTTCTCATTCTCCCTAGAAAGGAATCCACCTTTTAAAAGTCAAAATAAGCACCATATTTTCAGCCCCCAATTTGTACTTTGCTGCTTAGCTCTGCTAAAATAAAATCTTGGTTGAAAATTAGAAGGCCCTTCTTTTCCTTCCATCTTTTGAAAATATATTAAAGAGCAATGGAAAAAGACACAGGTCATATATATTCACCTATTCTAGTCAATGATTTAAATGTAAACACTTAACAAGGAACCAAACATGAGGGAAAGCATTGATTAGTGAACCTTGTACATCCTGTTCAGAGATCAAAGGAGCCAATGAACAGGGATCAAAGTGGGGGGAGAAATACAGAATGTAGCACCCTTGCAAAGTGGTGTTTCTCAGATGTGGAATGTTTTCCTCAGAACCTCTGCTCAGCAGCTACAAAGAAGGGGGAAAATAACCCTGAAAATTATTAATTAGGTAAACCTGTGTGGTGCATGGCTTTCACACAACAGAGCCCTTTTCACAGCTTGTGCAACCTCTCAGGAGAGACGTGTTTTGGGAGTAGATCACCATTCATTGCAGGTAGGTTTCTTTTTTTTTTTTTTTTTTTAATATTCTTTAGTTGTAGATAGACACAATGTCTTTATTTTATTTATTTATTTTTATGTGGTGCTGAGGATCGAACCTAGTGCCTCATACGTGTGAAGCAAGCTCTCTACCACTGAGCCACAACCCCAGCCCTGGTAGGTTCCTTTTAGTAACAAATACAAAAGCATATTCTCACAGCAGCCATAGGACCACAACTGTTTTGATTCAGGTTTGCAAAACTCACCTTTTTTATTGTGGAGCTTCCTCATACCACAGGAAGCTTCTGAGCTACTCCATTTATGGAAGGCTAACAACAAATACCTAAAAGCAATAGATACCCAAATCAGAAAATGACAAAGATGGAAGTAACAATGATTGACATCTGTGTAATACTTTACAGTTTTCAATGAGTTTCAGACATGCGCTTTCATTTGCTGATCACAACCTTTCTTAAGTTTAAGTAAATTACCATCAGGACACAAAGTTGGTTTTTAGCAGACTAAGAACTTGTAGCCTGATCATTCTGTTGAGTGCAATGAAATTTCTGCATATGCTGAAGGATAAAATGCAAAATTTCAGAAAACAACTAAGATTGACAATGTTCAAGAATGCAAGTCCTGGAGCTTGGAAAGGACCGATAAAGTCTAATATAGACTGCTTGGATTTGAGCAAGGCATGTTAATAGGATAGTGGTAGGGTTGTGTTGAACACCACTTGACATCTAAATGCATATATTTTAGGCTCTGTGCTGACCAACTACCTCCTTCAGTTAATGTATTCTTTTCTCCAGAGTGCATATAGTTGATTAGGTATGAGCTTTTCTTACAATCACATTCAAGTCAGCAATTCCATTTGCAGATCATCAGTTAGGGTGGTTTCTTCTTGCAAATGAATAATCTCCTTCATTATTCTTCCTTGCTTCTACTTTATTTATTCATGTATTTATTTTTATTTTTACTTTTTTGGTACTGGAGACTGAACCCAGTGCTTAACTACTGAGTCACATCCTAGCACCCCCTTAATATTTTACTTAGAGACAGGGTCTTGTTAAGTTGCTGAGGCTGGCTTTGAACTTGAGATGCTCCTGCCACAGCCTCCCAAGCCACCTCATGCATGTTGGACTATAAACTTATTTTGTAAGATTGTGTTTTCCTTTGGCAACTCTGATTTCTTTCTCTGGCAGATAATTTAGTATGGCATTGTAAAGTTTATAAATTCTACTCAAGTTGTCTTTCTTTTCAGGCATAGAGTTAAGCTTCTTTTTTCTTTCAAAGTTTTTGTGATCCAGTCTACATTCATTCTCCCCACCCTGGCCATGCTTCCATGCTAGCATGCCACTTTCTCACTCAGCTTTAAAACCTGTTCCTTTTTATGCAGCAGCATCATTATTGATTCATGTGCCTTCTTCAGGAAGGAAGTGAAAACATTAAAAGAACCTGTCGAGTACACTGTTTACAGCTTAGTGTCTTGAGTTGAAGTCCACCATCTCTGCTGAATCTTTCTCCATACTAATTTTGAGATCTACACCTAGTACAGTACAGTAAGTGTACCCTCTGTTCTTCATGAGGTCAGAGTATGTATTATTTCTATTCTTTATTTATATTCAATGATCTTCTGGATGCTTCACCTTCCCTGATCATGAATTTTTAGTTTGTGTTAATTGTTTGGGGATCTGGGACATGCTGTTACAGTTATCATGATGGTGCAGTGGTAGTGGTGGCTCATCTGTCCTGTTTAGCAGTGAAAGCTTAGGAATTAAGAACACCCCCGCCTTCTGCAATGATTCTAGGATGATAGTCACAGGAGATATGGTGGACGGGATGTGAGATTTTATGCGCAAATATAAAGTTGGAGAGCATAAGGATAACACATGGATCTTTCCCGCGTTGCTCCCTGTCATGGAAGAATGCATGCCAGCTGCTTCAGATGGAAACTATCAGTCCAGGAAGCTTGACTGTCCCTAGAAACTCCCTGTGGACCCACATGACTTGTCTGTGCTAGATATTTTTTTCCTGGCCTTTATTAAATTCTTAATTTCAATTAGCCTTTTATTAAATTTTATTTTACTTTCCTCTTTAGTTTAGTATATCATAATATTTATGTCTTAAAGTGGCATTTTCTCTTTACTATTCAGTTACTTTGACTTTCAATATTTTGTCACTTTTTGTCAAATTTTCTCATTTAGCAAATTTTAAACTAACTGAATTTCATTTATCTAAGTCTATTTTTCTTTAGCTGATTTTCTATTTAAATTCTCACTTGTTTTATTCTTTTTCTTTAAATTTTTTTTTTCAGTACTAGGGATTGAACCCAGGGGTGATCCACCACTGAGCCATGTCCCCAGCCCTTTTTTGTTTTTACTTTGAGGCAGGGTCACAATAAGTTGACAAGGCAGTCCTCCAACTTACATTCTTTCTGCCTCAGCCTCTTGAGTTGCTGGTATTATAGACAAATGCTGCCGTGCCCAACTCATCTTTTACTTATTTAGCAAATATTAATTATTCATCTACTAAGTGTTCAGCATAATTTATTTCACACATTTTAAGATGATAAGATATATCATAGACACTTTGTACCAATCAACCTCTTTTTCCCCCCCAAATTCTGTCCCTATTCAATAATGTATATATTATATTATATAATTTTAAGTTTTATCCTAAAGACTTAGTCTGCATTTCTTATCCTATCTTATGAATCTAAAATTCACTTTATTCTTGCATGCTCAAGGTATTGATACATGGGAATCTGAGATTATAAATATCTGTATGTTTTTTATTCTTTCTCAAATTTATTATTTCTTGTGAGTATGACTGGATACTTTAAAATATTTCTCAGATTTTTCTCCTTAACTTCTTCTGGTAGTATTGTTTCTCAGTTGAATCAAGAGTGAGCAGTGGTTTCTGTGAGTTATTACATCCTGAATATGTGCTTCAGAAACACAACACACCTAGGTATTAGTCGTCTATGGCAATGTCAATCACCTTCAGCATATTTATTCTTCCCAGGTGAACACCAAATTTCTTTTTTTTAATTTTACATATTTGAAATAACTAAATGAGTATTTCTTAAATTATATCTTCAGTCTAAGATTCTATAGCCATGACTCTGATCACTGCAATTTGCATAACAACATGCTACTAACTCTTCTTTTTTTTTTTTATTTGTTCTTTTTAGATATACATGACAGTAGAGTATATTTTGACATACTATACATACATGGAGTAAAACTTATTCTAATTAAGATCCCATTCTTGTGGTTGTACATGATGTGGAGTTATACTGGAAATTTATTCATATATGAATATAGGAAAGTTCTGTCTGATTCATTCTACTCTTTCCTATTCCCATCCTCCCCTTCCCTTCATTGTCCTTTGTCTAATCCACTGAACTTCTATTCTTCCCCTCCCCACCCCTTATTGTGTTTTAGCATCCACATATTAGAGAGAACATTCAACTTTTGATTTGGGGGGATTGGCTTTGAATACCAGGTTTCTTAGAATTTAGGAATTATTCCTCGTTATTAATCTAATATCCCATTCGTTCATTCAGCAAATGTTTCCCAGGTGACTTGTTTGTGACTTCTATAAGAGAGCTGTCAAACTTATTCCTTATGGATGTTCTTTTTATAGCAGTAACTCTCCAGTGGGGCCATTTTGTTCTCTCCCACTTGGATGGATGCCTACAGAGTTGCCCCAGGAAAATCGGGTTTCTCTGGCTCCTCTCATTCCATATCACATTCTTTTGCTGAGAGACCTCCTGTAATCATTTAGTATCTTGTCTGAGTAATCAAATACATGGTTTCCTTTCGGATTTTTTATTACCTCCATTCTGCTTAGGAATTCATCCTCTCTGATAAACCAAAATGTTCTGAGTCCTGTCTCATCAAGCAATGTGGCCACATAGCTGGTACTTGCTTCAGAAGAAAGACAAATGTGACACATTCCCTTAAACTGTTTGGAAATAGACCCCTTCTTGGTTTCTATATTTTCTCTTGGTTAGTGCTGAATCTCAAATGGAATTAGCAACCTTTGTAACTCCCCTTGATAGTTTTCTCATAGATGACCCTCTAAGTGAACCATTCTCACCTGTTTGGTTCAGGCTTTGATCTTCCAGGGTTATAAGAGTTTGCTTTTATACATGAGCCACTCCTTTCTGCCACTATCCTGAAACATTTCCCTCCACAGGGCAATGCACAGTTGGTTGGCAACTGCCAGCAAATAACACCAATTACACCAAACTTGTAGCTTCTTGGAGCAGTCACCAGATTGAAAGAAAATTGCTCAGCTTTTCCAACCCTCTGGCTTCTGCTGTAAGGATCATCTACATGAGTTCATTACTTGGTTCATTACTTTGAAAGTGTCAGCCCATTCTACGAAAGGAGATTGATTCCAAGCTCTTGGCAGTGCTGACATCAAGTAATCTCTGCATCCCAGAGAGAGCATTTGAGGAAAATAAAATATCTTCTACCTTCCTACTTTGTTACCAATCTTCTTAAATTTTACTTAGGGAATTTTTACTTTTCTAAAAATAATTCCCTTTATGGATTAATTTACTTTCAGTAAGAAGTGACTAACAACTTGTTGAAAGTTTTTTGGAAGGACACTCAACAAGCAAGTTAAAATATATTAAATTCAAGCACACTTTTGAAAATTCAAGTGCAATAGAATTATCAACATAAACCAATAACTAATAAAGGTAGGCAGCTCAGTTCAATCAATAATTAATACTGACAAATAAAACAGAAGTTTAATTATAGTGTTGTTTATTGTTTTTATTAACATTGATATGGATATCAATTTTAAAGAAGCTTCTTGTTTAAGTTTACCATGTCAGATTATCATGGGCTGTCTCAAAGTTAATTCCATTTCACTTCTGTCACTGTTTTCAGGATAATTATTTTACTTTAGAAAAATGTTATTCTGCTTTTAAGGATCTTTTAGTAAAAATCAGCCCTAATTATTTCGCATGATCAATATAAGAGAACTGTGACAACTAGTTATGTATCTACATGAATCCTATTGGATATTTTGTGAGAAAGAGTTATCTGCTTAGTTTGGAAATTACAGTTGATGCTTGAACAATGCAAGGATTAGAGGTGCTCATGTCCATGCAGTCAAAAACCTGCATATAATTTTTGATTCCCTTAAAACTTAACTACTAGTAGCCTGCTATTGACCAGAAGCCTTCCTGATAAACACAGATTTTGTATATATTTGAACATATTTTGTATGTATTATATACAGTGAAAAATATGAAAGAGATGATTTTTACTGTGACAAAAAGTTCATTGGAGACAGGAGTTGCTCACTAGGACATCATTCATATCATACAGTGCTTTAAACAGACACTCTCAACACCTTAGTCAGAACAAGTGCAGCAGTAGATGGCTACAAAATTAATTCAGTGGAACAATACATACTACAGTAAGTTTTATGCAATTAAATTTAATACTGATTTTTTATTTTTACATTTCACATCTGTATATGGCACTATGTATGGTCGGTCTTTGTGTGTAAATTTGGATAAATGTTAACTTTTAATAGACATGCATATTTTATTGTAGTGTATGATAAAATAAACTCATCTACATATATTTTGCATCATGACATTCTAAACTTTTTCTTAATTTTTTTCATTGTATTTAAGCTATATAGTTTGTATGTGGGTTTTTTCAAATTGTCACAAATTGCTAAAACCTAAACGTGTATAAGTGGATCTATGTAGTTCAAACCCATGTCATTCAAGAATCAACTGTGCATGTATTTTTATCTTGAAGAGACATTTAGTTTAACCTACCACATCATCTCAGCATTAAATTTAGAGAGGTATATTGATAGTTTTAGTAAATTATTTTCATTTTTTCTTTTTTTTCCAAATTCACCTTTTGTTTCAAGCAGTATATAGTAAAAGGACCAAATAAATATTCCTGTTCATTTATACTTGTTTAGAAATTTGTATTTCTATTATGTCCATCATAATAAAATTTCCTATCAATTACTGATTTAATCAAATAAACATTGAATCATTTTCTACTCACTAGTAAGCTTTACTTTCTGAACTTCAATATTGAATCATTCTGATATAATTCATTAAAATTATTTGAAAAATCTAATGTTAAAATTCAGAACAAATACCATCACAAAGGATAAAAAAAATTTCAATTAGGAACCAGGAGTTGGGTTCTAGTCCTAGCTATTCTATGTAATGACCTTGAATAAATAACTTCCTGAAACATCACTTTGTTCATTCTTGCCTCTAAAAACACATATTACATTTTAGTTTGTCTGTATAATATGGGATGTGACCATGTTAGTCAGCTTTCTACTGCTGTGACAAAATACCTGAAATAATCAACATTAGGGAGGAAAGATTCATTTTGGCTTGAGGATAGAAATCCATAGTCCTTTGGCCCTCTTGCCTTTGGGCCTCTAGTGGCACAGTGTATCATGGCAGGAGTATGTGACAGAGGAGTTGCTCACTTCATAGCAGCAGGAAAGCAAAGAAAGAGGAAGAGGAGGGCCTAGCATTCAATATCCCCTTTAAGAGCACATCTCCAATGACCTAGCTTTCTTTGATGAGCCTCACCTCCTAAACATTCCACCACCTTCCAAAGGTGTCCTGGGCTGGAGACTAATTTTCAACACATGGGTCTTCAGGAGACATTCAAGATCCAAATTATAACAGTGAGGAATGTCCCATTCTTTCACTAAATAAAATTTAATTAGTTTTAATACCCTTCCCACTAAGTCAGCAGGAAATTAAGCCACCACCATTACAGAGGATCCCCACTTCCTCATCTTTCTGCATTGTTCAAAATCTTGAGTTCCTAGGTAACCCAGAACTTCAGTGAGGAGCTTCTGTCTTTGCCCATAGCAGTGATGAAAAGTTCACTGTCCAAGCTGGTTGATCCCTTGACTATATCCCAAGCTGATGATCCTTCCCCACGGTGCTGCTCTAAGGATGGAAGTCAGTACAGGAGTATTGCTCTGGCTGGGAGCTCTGGAGCATAAGGTCTGGCTGCTCCTGAATCTTGACACTGTCATGCTCCTTGAGGGTCATTTGCTCAGAGAGCATGGTGTTCAAAGGGTTACACGGATACAATGTCACTAAACTTTCTATGTCAAACAGACCTTACTGGGATATTACCATGATTTCTAGATATAACTATGAGAAGGGATGTGGAAATTCATAGAACTTAAACCTCATTGTCTTTGGAAATTCAGTCCATATTTCAGGTTCTCTTGCTTTTCATCTGCTCATCAGCAAGTCTTTCCTCCTCATCCCATCTCTTCATTGACTATTTCTTTATAATTGTGCCCCCTAGAAGACCTTTAGGGAATGCTGGCCTTTCCTGTCCATTATGGGCCTGGAGAGAATGAGATTGTAAAAATTCATGAATATTTTAAGAATAAAATCCTTTAAAAAGTTAATGTTTTTCCATATGAACTCAAACAGTTAAATGTTAAATTCATTAGTGTCAAAACAATCAAATATCTGAAAGAAGATAGCTTTCTTTGCCTGGAAAAGTCAGACATGTTAGATCATCTTGTAGATGTGATTGTCTTTCTCAGGCTAGATAAGTGTGTCTCAATTGTATTTTATACTTAATATTCATGTCTGATCATATCTTTATTTTTCTCTTATCCTTCCCCCTAGACAAGTCTATTTAGTGCCTATTGGAACCCACCTTAATGTATTCTCTGTAATGTTAGGGAAAATAGGGAGACCAGGATATATTAGGAAAGAGCTCTACTCTCTTCTGTATCAGTAAACCAAGGCTTTAGATAAGATTGGCATTTGTGACATGAATAGTTTGAGGATTCAACTGCACTATCTAAATACAGTATGCAACTATAAAGACAATGATAGATTTTGATTTGACATTTGAGAAATAATTACTCTGTAGAAGTGATTTGGTGAAAACTCATAGTTTTCTTGTTCTATGCATTGTTATGTGTGTGTGTTATTTTGCATGCATGTTGTTTGTGTGTGACTCCAAAGGCATATGGTGGACATTATAAAATGTGAATTTCAACTTTGTAATAAGAAAATATGTGTTGTTAATTAGGTTTTCTGAAAAAAAAAAGTAGTAGCTGAATCCTGAGTTAGTGAGTTTTCCATCATCTCTGAAGTTCTTAAGTAGATTTACTGCACTCTTGGGCAATACAGAGTAGGGCAATGATTTTTACATGATATTCATAGCTGTCTGACACACACACACACACACACACACACACACACACACACTGCATCTACTTGTTTCTTCCCTATTCCCCTCATTCTAAGATATTTTAGTAGTGCTTAGTTATTAGATGATAAATAAGTGTGTTTTTTTTTTAAACAAAGGACTGGACAAGTGTAAAATATTAGTACCTATGTCATTTTGATGTAAATGATAGGAATTTAATGATTACACCATTCCCTTCTTTGCTCCAACTCTGTAGGATCGATTTTAAAAATACCCTTGATCTTCTCCCATAAACTTGAGGTCAATTCCACACTGACACCACATTGAATTAGTGCTTAAGTCTATTTCTATGCTGAAATCCTATTAGATAGATATTCTCTGTCACTTTTAGGATTTCAGTTTACAAGAAAATACAAATGACTGGATGTCCTGATATGTAGTTTTTTGTTTCTTTTTTAGGGGGCAGGGAGAGACCCATAGAAGCCCAGGTTTTTTTTTTCTACCTCACATCTCAGTCTAGGTGTTTTTTTAAAATTTTCTTGCTCTTTTTTCTTATATTGCTTTCACCTTTTTCCTAGCTGCTTTCTTTGTCAACAAAACCAGAGGGAAGGAAAGAAAATGTATTCACCATAGGTGACTTCTAGGTGGTACACTTCATGGTACCCTTCCCCACACCCCATGCAGTGACCTGGAACACAAGAAAATGATAGCTAAAATCTATACTTCACAATAAGTGTTCTGGCTTTCTCTGCCTTTTAATTTGATACTTAATTGCTTTGTTATATTCAACTAAAGTAGTCCTTGCAGGTAAATAATGCTGGGACAAACCTCAGGTTAATTAAAACCATAAGATAATAAATTTAGTTTGCATTTACTTCTTATGATGTGTCTAGATCATATTTCTTGTCTTTAATATTTATTTATCGGATATGCTTCAGAAGGCAGAGGTGGGTGACAGGAACATGTAATTTTGTCTCATATCTCATAGCATTTGTTAGCTGTTCATCCCTCTGCCTTCTGCTATGTGAGGACTAAATAAGAAGACCCTCATCAGAGCAAATGCCAACACCTTGATCTTGGACTTAGCAGCTTCCAGAACTGTGAGAGATAATTATGTTTTTTGAAAAGTACCTGGTGTCAGGTATTCTATACTAGCAGCACAAACTGTATAAAAGGAATATAGTAGAGTTTATAAAAAAAAAAAGGTCAATATGGGGTTAAATTGATTAGTTCAGGTAAAAGACTTAGAATAGAGCTTATATTGTAGACACGTAGACTAGTGCTCAACAAAATACTTAACATAGGAGTTTGACTTTGATGTAGGTCTGGAAAGTCTTTCCTGAAAAAGTAAGAAGGGAAGCCGAGGCCTGAGGCAGAGGCCCCTTCTTGAAGGTCATCAACGATGAAAGTCAACAATTCTTACCTCTTGGTGATTACATTTTAAATCTGTAGATGACTAATAACAGGGAAGGAGAGAAAAACTATTACAAATTGAACACATGAGTTAGAAAACACATTTTGGAAACGTATTATAAGCTGATGCCATTATTGGTCTTGCAGGCTAAGATAATAGAATAAATTATTGTGTTGATAGAATGCATATAGTTACAAGGGACACAAACCAGTTCAAACAATGTAGCTTAACACACGTTGGAAGTGCAGAGAGAGGAAAACTTCCTAGCTTGAGTCAGCTGCCAGAAGATATTGCCACACGTTGGTTATCATGGTTATCTTCAATTCACTGTGTCTGTGTTCTAGTTTTGTAAAAGGCACCATAAGAAGGACTGTTACATATCAAACCGGCCCCTCTATGGTTGATCGGTGGCTGCTGAGTCCCGGTAGTGAACTCCTGAGAAATTAACTATATCCAGAAAGATGAAGGAAGTTTTTTCTTAGAAGTCCCAAGTAAATACACTCTGCATTCTATAGAAGCCACCTGTATAGCAAGGTACAATAAATAGTGCCATAGAAGACTTCCCTTCATATCTCTACATCCAAGGAAGGTAAAAACAGGAGATATTACCCCAAACCTGGGCCCTTTGCAACATACAGGGGGATAAATATTTGGAGATACACTTGGAGTGCCCATCATACTGACATTCTTGGTAATAATCTAAATAAAAGATGAGTACAATTTAGGAACAAAATCCTTGAATTTTCTCAAAATTCTGTTTAAGTAGGGAAACATTTTAGTTAATTTAGATATTTAGTAAGTGGAATATTTCATTTTCTATCAATGCCTCATTATTCATGGCTAACTCTTAATTGAGAAATTCCTGAGAATATTCTTAACAAAAACCAAAAGACAGGAATGTCCTGAAATGATATCTGATATAGTGAGACAGTGAGAATAATATTCTCTTGTCTAGTTATTCCTCTAAAGAGCATGACAGGAGGATTTTATACATATATATACACATGCGCACACACACATATATACATACACACGCATACACACACATACATACATACACAAATCATAGTAAATTATATATATAGTATATATAGTATTTTATATATAATTGTGACAATTGCTATTTCTGGCATGTTCTTGACTTTATAGCACATGATATTTGGCTATATTGAATTAAAATAGCTGCCAAGTATCAATAAAGTTTAAAAAAACTAAGTATAATAGATATGGGAAATTATATATGGGTTCAAAAGCAAATATAAGTTAGTCATGGATTCCTTTTACCTTTTAAAATAGATTTAAAGTTAACTGTGCAATTAGTGGGAAGATATGCAATAAGAGTAAAATGTTATACATAAGGCAGGATTATTTGAGAGAGAATAAATCTAGCAAGGGATAAAAATATATTAGGGTGATGGAGGATCAACAGAAGCAAATTTATAATAGCAGTAAATGTCTCTGGTGGCCAGCATCCCAGACATGCTGCACAAAAATGCATTCATTTTCAATGGTAAACAGTTCCAGAATTATTTTAAAAAGATATTTTTTCAACACATGAAGAAGTTTAAAATCACAGCATTAGAAAAATCCGTTCATAGATTCATGTGTTTATCATTGACTGTAGGGTTATTTGTGCCTACAGTTTTGTTTTTGTGAGCTATTTTTAGGTGGTCCCAACTGAGCATTGTACATCTATGAGAAATTTTAATTTGTTGAGGAAAACTTTTACAAACATGGAAGTTAGCCCAATCTTGCCATTTCTGCTTTGTCCTTAATTGAGCTGTTGTGGGAATGAGTGGTTGGGATTATTTCTATTGTAATAAATGGCATAACATAATTATAACTGAAAATGGAGATCCAACTTATAAAATTTTATCTTCTTTTTCTTTGAAAATGTTTATGTTCTTAGAAATGTAGACTTTCCCCCTTATTCTCTGATTTTGTTAACATGTTTATTACAAATGTCTTTTAGCTCCATAATTTTATTTAATTTGAATAATTTCATACTTACCTAAGAGCTTTAAGAATTCTGATAACAATTATAGTTATAATGTCCTTTCACATCTAAAAACTCAGTTTGCATGTCACCAAGTCAAGTACACTCTCCATCATAGCACAACACAGCAATGCAAATCAAGAAATCATATTGATACACTACCACTGTCCAATTTATCAACGTCTTTCAAATTTTCCTAACTGTATCAATTACATTTCTTCTCTGTTTGGATACATGATCCTTTCCAGAAACACACACTGCACTTAGTTATCATATCCCTTTAATGCTTTTCAATTTAGAACAATTTTTCTGTTTTTTTCATGACTCTGACAATTTTCAAAAGTACAAGTCTTTTATTCTATTTGATGCTTTAGAGTGGTCCATCCAACTATTCTTTATCATTAGACTTGGGCTATCCTTTTTTGACAGGAATTCCCCAAAATATTTCTGCTTTTCTTAGTGGATACATGAGGAGGTATAAAATGCCCATTTCTGAGCCTTCATTTGCAGGTCCAGTTGATGTCTGCTGTGTTTGTCCACCAAAGAGTTTCCATTAATTTTCTTTGTAATTGAAAATTATTTCATGAGGAGATGCTCTGAAATTACAATGCCCAGGATCACATCACAATCTGCCTTCTAGTCTTAGCATCCTTTGATGATACCTGCCTGAATTAAACACAACTATCCTTCAGCTATTTTCTTTCTTTCTTTTAGTACCAGGGATTAAACTCAGGGGTACTTAGCCACTGAGCCACATCCTCAGCCCTGTTTTATATTTTATTTAGAGACAGGGTCTCACTGAATTGCTTAGCACCTCGCTCTTGCTGAGGCTGGCTTTGAACTCGCGATTCTCTGGTCTCAAAAGTCGAATGTTCTCTCTGATAAGTGGATGCTGATCCATCATGGGGGAGGGGACATGGGAAGGATGGAAAAACTTTGGTCAAAGGGGAGGGAAAGAAGGGGATGGGACATGGGGACAGGAAAGATGGTGGAATGCGATGGATAATAATGCCTTATGTACATGTATGACTGCACATATACTGTAACTGTATTGTGTACAACCAGCGTACTTAAAAGTTGTGCTCCATTTGTGTACAATGAATCAAAATGCATTCTGCTGTCATGTATACACAATTAGAATAAATGAATTTCTTAAAAAATAAATAAAAATATAAATATTTTGTGCCCCCACAAAAAAGACTGTATAGGTCTCATAAAACTTCACAATCTTCAAAACACTTTTAATTTTTTTTTTTTTTTTGGTACTGGAGATTGAACTCAGGGGCACTTGACCACTGAGCCACATCCCCAGCCCTATTTTGTGTTTTATGTAGAGACAGGGTCTCACTGAGTTGCTTAGTGCCTCGCCGTTGCTGAGGCTGGCTTTGAACTTGTGATTCTCCTGTCTCAGCCTCCTAAGTGCTGGAATTACAGGCTTGTGCCACCATGCCCAGCTACTTCTAATAGTTTTTACACTAGTATTTATTAGGTCTCAGGTAATCCTAAATTCCTTAGGCTACATAGCTATCATTTCACAAGTGAATAAATTTTGATAGTACCTTTTTTGGTGAATGTTTATAATTCGTTATTACTATTTGTGTCACAAAATAGGAAAAATAAGCTACTCTAAAACAGAAGATCTCATGAAGAACATTTATGCAAAACTTAGCTGCTCATACTCCTTTCTCGTAGTTAAGGCTAATTTCTTTAGTTTGATGACATAGAAACATTTTTAAAGTAATTGAAAATGTATTACTGCTCAAAAATTTGATTGTCTCATGAAATAATATAAACTACATGGACTGGCTAGACTTTCTTGAGGAAATGCATCCCATTCTATCAAAAGGCAATATACATGGGAAACTGAGATGGATATGTATTGTGACTATTTCTCTGCTCCTATAAAGAAAAAGAAATTTTGAGTCAATATCAAAGGTTAGATTACTATTGTTTGGTCTATTTGTCTTTCTTGGTAATTAATAAATTCATAACTAAAAATCTCAAAAAAACATAACTATCATGCATGTCCAACAATAATTTTCTATTTCTATTGTATACATTTAATTATTCACCATTCTGCCATAAGGAAGAGTTTTTCTCTTTTCTTTTTATTTTTTGATTTATTTATATGAATATGAACTCCTGGGTTTTTCCTTGATTCAAGGGTAATCTATTACCATCATTATTCATTTTAATGTTCAAATAGTACTTGATGTGGTCAAAGGACTCCTGAGAGTCCTTGTGATATATGCCTGTCATTCTTTGAGAATTTAATTTCTGGCAGGAGGAATTTTAGGCTCATCCTTTTTCCTACTCAAGCTTTTGGATCAGTCATTTCTCTAAGGTATGAAGATCTGGCAATGAAGATCTGGCAAAAGGTCTGTTCATTGCTACTGAGTTGTTCTTGCTTGTTCTTGCTTGCATGTACACATACACCCACATACATAAATATACTCACATGTATTTCTGTTTATACCTATGCTGTGTATATTGAAAAAAATCATGAGCTCACAAGGATGCCTCAAATTCCAAAAGCGGACTTCAGGATCACTTCTGTTCTTCCCCCTTCCATATTTACAAACCCTTTCTGAGAGGAAGAAAGTTGGCTCCTTGTATGATAGTTGATTTATTCAATATGCCCATCAGTAACCAGTCTCCATGACTTATCAGTCACTCTTCTTGCTCCTTTTTGCCCTCTGTGCCCTCACACATTCTCATTTAAAGTCGTCATCACACCTGATGCCTCTATAGTTATGTGACTTTTAAAATTCATATTATTTGCTGTATACAACTTAAAAGTGGAATATTGAATGAAAATCACTATAGATTTTTTTTTCTTGGTAGTGATCTTGGTAGCTGAAGATTGACTCACTATAGATTCTTAAAGAACAGTAAGGAGGGGCTGGGGTTGTAGCTCAGCGGTAGAGCGGTTGCCTCACATAGGTGAGGCACTGGGTTCGATCCTTAGCACCACATAAACAAATAAATAAAGGTATTGTGTTCATCTATAACTAAAAAAATAAAAATTAAAAAAAAAAAGAACAGTAAGGACATGATCATTGGGTCACTAGCACAGTGACAAAAAAGATGTTTGTTGATACTGTTTTAAAGACCACAAACTTTTCCAATTTCCTTAGTAGACTTACTCTTATGAGCCAGAAAATCTTCTACATTATTAACTAAATATTCAAATTGCAATTTAAGCCTCATTTCTTTATAAAGCCCTCATCTCATTTCTCTTCTCTCCTCTCTCTCTCTCTCTCTCTCTCTCTCGTGCGCACACAGACACACACACACACACACACACATGCTCAATATGCTTGAATCCTTCAAATCAGCTCTTCAAAAAATGTTTTAGGATATAAGTCACCCTTTGACTTCCTTTCTTATGCCAAATAATACCAGTTTCTACCATATTTCCTCATGAAAATAATTCTGTCATTCAGGTTGTTTTAAAGATTGTAGGAGCAAGAAGAAAATTTAGAAAGCATTTGGTTCAAACTATTAAATATATATTATATATAATATGTGTATTATATACATATACACACATATCTATGTATGTATATGTATGAGTATATATATGTATATGTGTGTATGAATATATATATGTGTGTGTATGTGTGTATGAATATATATATATATATATATTCAACTCCAGATACACTGGCTAGTTGCTGAAAATATAGTAATAAGACAGACATGGATTTTTGAAGCCAAAAAACTTGATTCTACATTTCATTGAAGCTAGCATCAACCCGGGCCTGGATTTCTCTAAACACTTAATTCTCTATATGTTCATTGTACTACTTCAGTGCTTTTCTTGGCTTCCCTTGAATTTTTTAAGCAGACAGTATAAAATGGTAGCTTTGTGACCAGATTTAGTCTATAGATTTGGCCTAGACATATTCAAAATCATTTTGTGAATCAGTTATTAAAATTTAGAAATTTTATATAACACTCAGAATGAAATCTTCTCTTGAAAAATGAAGTCAAGCATGGTCCTGTATTCCTGTGTGGTAACAGGCAGCTGGAATCCACGACTGCTGCTCACATTCAGATAAATTATAGAGCCTTCATTCATTTAACTGCAGAATCCATCACTATCTGTCACTTTATAACCAGTCTACTTTACTAGTCTACTTCCTCCTGCCTAGTCCTTTTGGGTATTGATTTGCAACTTCTGCTTTATGTTCTTTAATAAAAGTAAACAAAAAGTAAACTATTGAATATATTCCTAACTTTTATGTCCAACATGACTTTTAGAAAATCCATGAACTAGTTTGTAATAATTTTTTAAGCTTGAATCTTCTATAATCTCTAATACAGTGATGGCAAAAATTGGTAGGCAATATTTTTAATAGTATATTAAATTATTAGTAGGAAGTCTAATTCACAATTAACTTTTGTCCCTAAAGATTCCATGTTTTGGGGCTGGGATTGTAACTCAGTGGTTGAACGCTTGCCTTGCATGCGTGAGGCACTGGGTTCGATCCTCAGTACCACATATAAATAAATAAATAAAATAAAGGTATTGTGTCCATCTACAACTAAAAAAATATTTTAAAAAAAGATTCCATATTTTTACTTATGTGGAATACATATATTGTTCTCATATGATTTGATTTTGCCAGATAAATTGCATGTTATTCAATGCATTTTTATTCAATCCTTGTTTTTAGTAAGTTAAAACTAAAAACGTTATTCCCAGTCATAGTTTCTACAGATAATTGTATTTCCCTTCATATAGTAATATTTTGCACTTCAAATAAATTTGTTTATAATTTAGTTTATAATTTAGTTTTGAGTATTACCTGTTACCATTCACTGTAATAATAATAATATTATAGTAATAATTATTATTATTATTTGGTAAGGGTCTTATGGTCTTTTCAAAAACTAGCTCTTTATTTTTCAGATATTCTAGTTATGAATAAATAAGTCTAGAAAATAACTTCCAGATAATCTGTAGGATAACCTTAGATTAATATTGCATCTCTCAGATATTTTGCTACTTGCATATGTGTGTAAGTGTAACACACCATAGATTTATTCAAGTAAACTAATGACATGTGGCATTGAAGATCCCACTCTGGAGGAACTGCATATATTGCTCCCATACACATTATCCAACCTTTTTCCAAGCATAAGAAATTTTGGTAGATGATGTCATTTCTGAGATAGATTTTCATTAAGGTTTAGAGACAGTATCATTGTCTCTTTCAATCTGAATGACATTATTCTTCATCTCAGGAAAATTGCCTACTCAGGTTTTTCCTTTAGAAGCAGCCCAGGTTTAGTTCAGATTTTTTGGAAGTTGGAACAAAAGTAGAAAGTGTGTATTTTCTCTTGATAACACAAATAGTATTAAATAAAAACATGAGACACTTCCAGCAAAGTGAAAATTAAAATCTGCCCTCTGATATGAATGTGGTTAGTACTATGAACAACTGGTATTTCACATACCTTATGATAGTGTTAAAATAGTTTTGGGGGCTGGGAGTATAGTTCAGTGGTAGAATACTTGCCTAGTATACATGAGGCCCTGAGTTCAACCTCCAGCATAAGAAAGGAACGAAGGAAGGAAAATTGCAAAGATAAAGGTAAAGTCATGGCTTTCATACAGACCAAATAATGAGCATTGTTAAATATTTGGTAGGACTCATTAATGAGGAAGCTGGTGAGGTGTTACAACCAGTTCAAAAGAAAATCCAAAGAGCAGATATTTGTAGGTCTGGAGTATATAAATGGGACAAAACTGGTTTTTCCAAAGAGAGGGTTATACCTCCACTGGACAGAATTAATGGCATGTTCAGAAACAAGAATGATTTTTTCATTACTATCAGTTTTCTACAACTTATACAAAGTTGTAAAGTAGCTCCCATAGACAAATGTGTTTACATTGAAACACATTTTTTCCTTATAATATTGACATTGGCCGAATAATATCTGGATTTCCCCCCGCATTTTTTTTCACTTTATTGCTTGGAATATTCAGAAAACAACATTACCTTAATCAGCATTCTTTCCAACCCTTGCTAAAAAATGTAACTTTTAAAATGACAATAATATATGTGGATATATACATCTCAATTTTGAAATGTAACATTTCATCTGTTTTTGCTTCATGAGGTTTTATTTGTGATCCACAGTTTTTAAAATTAAATCAAAATTAATTTAAAAATTAATCTAAAAGAAATTCAAATGTAAAAGTATTTACCTATGAGAAATGTTCATTGGGTGTGGAAAATGCCCATGAAGAAAAAAAAAAGAAAATTATATTTGCTCATTAGAAATTCTAAATAAAAGAGAACTAACAACTGTAACATGGTTGAAACAATGCAGAAAACCCCTTCTGCCAAACATGCTTGGCTCCTAAAAGTGGGGAATGCCTGCATATTTGTATAAGTATTTAAATTCCCTTGGGCTTTGTCTTATGATAAAATGTTATTGTCTGTTCATTGTGTTCCTCTATCCTGTTGGATTCTTCTGTTTCTAAACCAAAAGGGCATGTCTATAAGGGTCCAGCCTGTTTCTTGAATGAATAGCACATTGTCATAAAACATTCTTTGTTGGAGTGGGGTGATTTCACAATAAATGCATTGACATTAGGATAGTAATACTTTTGAGCTTTTAGTGAATAGAGACTTCCAGTGATTTTTAAAATGCCTATGTAAATGTGCTGTAGAAATTAACCAGGACAGTGGGTTAAAAAAAAAAAAAGGTGATATTGGCTGAAATTACCTTTGAAACTTGCTACTTCTGTGGCCTCCCATCCTTTTAAACATCCCTTTTGATCATCCATTCTTCTTTCAAGAGCCTATCATACTGAGCTCTGTTGTCAGAATTTTCTGTTCCAGGTCCTTCCAGTTTCCATATCTCCCTGGGCTTCTGTTGGCTTTAGGACCCATCTAAATAGATACCGTATCTTCCACTTCAAATTTTTATGTCTTCAGAACTAGAATTCTTTGATTATTGCTGTTCAATTGTCTCAAATAAATAAACTTTCCTTAGTCTTGTTACTGCTAAGATCAGTAATGTTCTCCAGTTTAAATATGCTGCCCATTAAGCAAAATTCTATGTGTACTACTTATATCTCCACCCTTCTTTATTTTGCACATCACTAAAAATAAGAGAAACTGTTAATAAAACCAAACCATATTAATATGTCATGAAGAAAGGACTATTTTCCTTATTTCACAAGTGGATAGAAATACATAATGCGTGTGTGTGTGTATATATATACATATATATGTATATTTTTTGTGGTTTAGATATAAGGTGTCCCCCAAAAGCTCATGTGAGAAAATACAAGAAGGTTTAAAGGTGAAATGATTGGGTCATGAGAGCTTTAACCTAATCAGTTTATTAATTCCCTGATAGGGATTAACTTGGTGGTAACTGTAAGCAGGTAGGCTGTGGCTAGAGGAGGTGGGTGCCTGGAGGTGTGCCTTTAGGGTTTATATTTTGTGCTTGTTGAGCAGAGCTCTCTTTCTCCTCCCTGGTGTGGTGTCTTGAGCTGCTTCCCTCTACCACACTCTTCTACTATGATGTTCTGCCTCATCTTGGGCCCTAAGGAATGGGTCTATGGACTGAGACCTCTGAAAACCCTGAGCTCCAAAATAAACTTTCCCTCCTCTGAAATTTTCTTGTCAAGTCTTTTAGTCACAGCAGTGAAAAAGCTGATAGACACACACGTGCGCGTGCGCGCGCACACACACACACACACACACACACACACTATGTCTATCTGCCTGCCTATCCACCCATCTCTCTGCAATTTTACATTCCTTTTTGAAGACAATGTCTTTTGTGTTTTTCTTTTCCTAAAAAAATGTTTTTTCTTGGGCTGGGGTTATGACACAGTGGTAGTTTGCTTGCCTAGCACACGTGAGGCTATGGGTTCGATCCTCAGCACCACATAAAAAATAAAATAAAGATATTCTGTCCACCTACAACTAAAAAATAAATTTTTAAAAAATTATTTTTTCTTGATATTGGAATTCGAGACTCAACATTCTTACAAGCGTAAATTTATCAACATCAAAGCAGTTCTTTGTTTCAAATTTTATCTCATGAACTCATTTATCTCATGGATTAAAGTAAACAATTATATAGTTGCTGTGAATTGTTAAAAAATCATATTGCTCTATGGTTATAATTCCTCAGCATCAGAGACAATTATGTTTCATAACCATTTTCTCAGATTTAAGTCCCTGTTTTTCCCCTTGCATTGTACTGGTATTGAGGTGTTAAGAGTGTTCATGAAACAGGTCTAAATTACCCAGAGGCTCTGGAAAGATGCTTATTAGTTTTCACCAAGGCCCTGAACCTTAGTTGGCCTCCATGACCAAGGCATTACGTAGTGAAGCACCAGGTAGTTTTTAGACAATTGGTCTATCTTAATTGCATGAGGAATATTAAACCTTACTTTTAGCTTTTAAATGATATATTTTAGAAATAAATTGCTTCCATATGATGATTACTAGCATTAGAATTTTTATTTATTTTATTTCTGTAATGATTTATCTCCAAATTCCTTTAAATGTCACATCTCCAAAATTCTTCAACACAATTAAATATATATTATAGTATACCTTCCTGAAATAAGGGAAAGTACATATTTCAACCATCCTGTTCTCTTATGGCTGCCTTTTAGCTTCAAATTTATGTTATCATGACAAATATTTTTGAAAAATGAACAATTTGGGTGCAACTCAGTGCTTTGGTAATTAGATTTTTACATACTTATACATTTCAAATGAAAGGGGGGAAAAGGAAGAAAAAAAACTTTAAAATATTCTGATGGCCTCTCAAGTGACACCTTTTATTTTAGGGTTCAAAATATTTTAAAGAAAACTTTCACAGCTCTAACAAAAGCCCTTCAAGTTAAAATCTAAAACAAGATCAAGAAAGCTTATTTCTTGAAAAATTTCATTCAAGAGAGATGCTTTATTTCTTTGTGTGTGTGTGTGTGTGTGGTTGTTACTTCTTTTTTTAAAATTTATTTATTCTAATTAGGTTTACATGACAGCAGAATGCATTTTGATTCATTGTACACAAATGGAGCACAACTTTTCATTTCTCTGGTTATACACGATATAGTTACACAATAGGTGCAGTCGTACATGAACCTAGGGCATTGTGTCCATCGCATTCCACCATCTTTTCTGAACCCATGTCCCCTTCCTGGTCCCCCTGCCCTTTGACCAAAGTTCCTCCATTTTCCCCACACCCCCTCCCCCATTATGAATCACCATCCACTTATCAGAGAGAAAATTAGGCCTTTGGTTTTTTGAGATTGGCTTACTTGGCTTAGCATCATGTTCTCCAACTCTATCCATTTACCCACAAATGCCGTAACTTTATTCTCTTTTAATGCTGAGTAATATTCCATTGTGTATATATCCACAGTTTCTTTATCCATTCATCTATTGAAGGGTATCTAGGTTGCTTCCGCAGTTTAGCTATTGTGCTGCTATTGCAGTGACTGTGTTACTGTAGTATGCTGTTTTTAAGTCCTTTGGGTATAGACTGAGGAATGGGATGGTTGGGTCAAATGGTGGTTCTAGTCTAAGATTTCTAAGGAATCTCCATACTGCTTTCCAGATAGGTTGCACCAATTTGCAGTCCCACCAGCAATGTATGAGTGTGCCTTTTCCTCCACATCCTCTCCAGTACTTGTTTGAATTCTTAATAAGTAACTGCCATTCTGACTGATGTGAGATGAAATCTTAGAGTAGTTTTGATTTGCATTTCTCTAATGGCTAGAGATGTTGAACATTTTTTCATATATTTGTTGATCGATTGTATATCTTCTTCTGAGAAGTTTCTGTTCAGCTGTTTAGCCCATTTATTGGTTGAGTTGTTTGGTTTTTCAGTGTTAAATTTTTTGAGTTCTTTATATATCATGGAGATCAGTGTTCTGTCTGATGTGTGTGTGGCAAAAATTTGTTCCCCAAATGTAGGCCCTCTGTTCACTTTATTGTCTCTTTTGCTGAGAAGCTTTTTAGTTTGAATCCATCCCATTTATTGATTCTTGCTTTTATTTCTTGTGCTTTAGGATTCTTGTTAAGGAAGTTGGAGCCCTTTCTGAGGGGCAGTTTCTCTGGTCAAATTAGGCGCAGGGTCTCTGGTCAAATCCTAGGTCCTTGATTCACTTTGAGTTGAATTTTGTTTATGGTGAGAGATAGGCGTTTAGTTTCATTTTGCTGCATATGGATTTCCAGTTTTCTCAGCACCATTTGTTGAAGAGGCTATCTTTTCTCCAGCGTATGTTTTTGGCACCTTTGTCTAGTATGAGATAATTGTATTTATATGGGTTTGTCTCTGTGTTTTCTGTTCTATACCATTGATCTACATGTCTATTTTGGCGCCAATACCATGCTGGTTTTGTTATTATTGCTCTACAATATAGTTTAAGGTCTGGTATTATGATACCTTCTGCTTCGCTCTTCTTGCTAAGGATTGTTTTGGCTATTTTGCATCTCTTATTTTTACAAATGAATTTCATGATTGCTTTTATTTCTAAGGTCTCTTCTGTTTACTATGAATCTAAAAGAAAAATTGGCAGGTTGAGGTGTAAGCAAGCACACATCTGGGCTATACAAAATTAAGTTCTATACATTGATACAGATGACATCATAAGATGCAAAAATACCCCCTGGTATCTGTATATGCAATTTTTGAGCTTCAAAATTATCACCTTGAAAATCCTATGAAAAGTAGGTAAAGAACTGAAAAAAAAACCATCTCAATGCAGATACATAAATTCCCAAGTGGATGCAGCAATATGTATTTCATTAAACATTCTTTGTATTTTTAATGTTTTTGTAACATTGTGCCAAATACTATATTAACACTTCAGTCATCCATATGATTAATTCAAAATCGCATATTCTTATATTTGGAATGTGTTGTATTAGTTTGTTTCAGTTTCACAACTCTAAGATACAGGATGTCACACTTTTAGAAAAATCAAAATAGCAACAGAAAACCAGTGGATGTGAAGCTGTTGAGCAGTTCCATATGCTGGAACACTCAAATGTACTTGATTTTATTTGTGTTTATTCTATACCAAACAACAAGCACCTACAGAGTGATTTGGGAACTAGAGCCATTTGATTGTGTTTTATGTGCATTTTATAAAAATTTTATTATTGCTTATGCTATCATAGACCCTTTCTGCAACTAAAACAACAGATCCCAGTGGAAGTGTAAAGAATATTTTCAAAGGCCTTGCCAAACAGTGTGAATTCCTAGTCCTAGTAAGTCAAGATTTCCCTGTGTGTGACCACATTGCATCATCAGACATGAAGCCCCACAAGTGAGAACAGCAGAGGCTCCCTGCAGGTGAATGAAGGTTGTTTTTGTTTGTTTGTTTGTTTGTTTTTGGTACTGGAGATTGAACTCAGGGGCACTCTACCACTGAGCCACATCCTCAGCCCTGTTTTGTGTTTTATGTAGAGATAGGGTCTCATTGAGTTGCTTAGCACCTTGCTGTTGCTGAGGCTGGCTTTGAACTCGTGATTCTCCTGTCTCAGCCTCCCTAAGTGCTGAGATTACAGGCTTGTGCCACTGCACTCAGCTGAAGGTTGTTAAATGATCATTTAACAAGTGAAAATAACATGCCAAAAGGTAGCACTTCCAAAATTTTTTTGAGTCAGGTTTTTATCAGGCCAACTAAGTTGCTTCAAATGTATTTTCATATCATTGTGAAGAAGTCAGGGATAGAAAAAAATAAATTTGGCTTTTATAATATATTTCTAACTAAATATTATCACTTTGTAGGTCTGCTAGAGACAAGGAGAGTGACCAATCTTTTCTTTGTTTCTTAACGTACACAAGATAAATATGTCTTTAAATTCAATAGCAATATGTCCAGAGTTTCTTAATATTGGCATTTGGGTGTGATACGTCTTTGTTGCAGGATGCTGCCCTGTTCATCAGGATCCCTGTTTGGCAGCATCCCTGGCCTCTACACACTGGATACCAGTAATGCCCCCGCTCCCATCTCCTGTATTTGTGACAACCCACACCTTTAGGGTCCTGGTTAGATGTCCCCTGGGGAGCAAAAACATCCTGGGCCGTGTCTTTATTTGCTTCCTATGTACAAAGAGAGTTTGTAGATGAGTCAATCCACCCATCCAGGGTGGTTTTGGGAGGAACTTTTTGGTAGAGGGAAGTCACAAACTTTTGTCCCTTATGTGATCAGAAAGATTTAATGCTGCCAAAACAAAGAATGTATTGCCTATGTTTAATTAGTTTCAAATGAGGTAGGAAATTATTGCAATGGGAATTGTCTTGCCCTTCAAATAAAATGTTGTCAGGGTTTTGGAGGTTATAGTCAAGGAATGGTACAATCTTCCTGAAGTACCAAAACTTTGTGGAATCATTGAATCTTTTTGATGAGCTTACACATAGGAGAAAATGGAGGGAAAGGAGGGAGTAGGAAAGCTCAATAAATAGCTGATAAATCTAGCTAGCAGGCTTTTCAGGCTTAGTACATGCCAGGTACTGTGCTAGAAATTTAACATGTGTTACTTCATCCATCAGGAAGATGTTACTTTTATGCCTATTTGACAGGTGAGGAAACTGATGTTTAGTGAGGTTAAATAATGTCCCTCCCCATTTTACACCCAGAAAGAATAGTACTACATTAGAATCATGAAGACTTAATCTCCTCAACTGCAGCAACTTGATGGAATAATGGTTCATTTTTAATTATTGCACTATTCATGGAAAATGTTTATCTGAGTCATTTTAAGAGAAGCAGTGACTTCTCAATTTCATGAATCTAAATTCAATAAGTAGAAACTTTTATTATTATTAATTACTCCAACCATCTTTAGTCAGTTAATGTACATCTATGAATGTGTTTAGGGGAAGCATTCTATGACATTCCAAAGAAAAATACAAATAAGTGTTTTAATGATCACTGTTTCAGATATTTTTATGTCATGTTTCTCATTGCTGTACAAAATTGGGCATAAAGAAAATTTAAACCTTTGGGAAATGAAGTCTAAAGAATATGGGCATTCTGTGTTGATAATCCCTAATCTGTATGGCATAAATAAACTGTCTCTCACTTTAAGAATTTGGAAAAGTTCAGGAAATTTCAACCTATTAAATTTAGGGAGGTTGTGTGGTATAATGACTTTGGTGTCAGAACTCTTTTAGTTCAAATTACATTTTCACCACTTGGGCAAATAACTTAGTTTCTTTAAACCTTCAAATTTCTTTTCTGTAAAATGGGAATAAAAATAGTACTCATCTAATAATTTTCTTGTATTATACCATCAAATATAATGTATGTGAAGTCATTACCATTTTTCTCTTACAGTAAAATCTCATTAAATGGTAGCCTTTATTTTTCTAATGAAGAGAGGTGAAGTCCAATCGGTTCTAGAGAAGGCTTTATTCTACTTACTAGCTATGTTTACCTTACTAGAAAGCTCTGAAGAATGCTTTCTCTTAGGGCCATAGGTTAATCACTGGCTCTTCATCAATGAAAGCTATGACCACTGTCTGCTCCTGGGGATGCACATGCTGAGGAAGAGCTGATGAATCTGCGTAGCTCCTGGTGTTGGTGCTGGTCACCTTATTAGTAGCTATGACATTTTCACATTAAGTGAGGCTGGGGGGTTACCAGCCCTCCGGCAGGAATTATAGCATAAAGGTGCCTTCTTCAAACCTTCAATCATAACTTCTTTTTATCTTCTAATTAAGACCTTTATTGAATGGGGTCTCTGGGGAGCCATCTTTCATCCCCTTTCCCTGCCCTCAGCCCCTCTCAGAATTATTTCCAACTCTGAGGTACACATTGTTATTGCCTATTCAGGCGTCATTTTTCCTTCTTTAAATAACACAATCCCAACTTCCTTTAGGAAGCCACCCTTTCCATTCTTAGCCATGTGGTTTTGGTAGCCTTGATTCCTTCCCTAACCCAAGGGCTAAGCCCTGATCTATTTAAGCTGAATTTCTGAACTCCTGGTCAAGACAATGGTAGTCAGATGATAAGATGAAAATTTGCTGTTGTGTCCATGAAACAGAAACTTCTTTCCTAGATTGCAGGGTAAGCGTGTGTGAGCTGTGGAACACTTATAGCCATGTTGGTACCCTAAGGCAAGATCAGGGGTCTCAGGGAAGCCACTGGGAAAGACATTTTAGTTGCTTAATGAAACCTAGCCCATAACTGGTCTGTATTTGGATTTTATGGTTAAAGAAGATAGCAAATTATTATTATTATTTTGTTGCCAGCTTGAATTGGGTTTTCATTTATAACTAAAGATCTGATCCAGCCACATTTTATTTCTATAACATCTTAATCTTTATTATTGGTCTTATATCATGTTTTGCATTATGGTTATTATATACCTGTCTGTATCTTGCACTAGGTCTGGGGATCTGAATTGGGAAGGAAGGATTTTCTAGGTGATTTTCTTGTTTTTTTTTCCCCTGGGATGTGGCAGTACTTTTGCTTGCAGTCAGTCCTCGTTAGAGATAATTGTTGAATGAATAAATGACTAAATGAATATACAGCTGTGTTATTACAGCTGTATATAAATATAGCTATAAATCTTTTTCAGGATTGCCAAGGTGGTCTTTGGCAATTACTTTTCAAATTTCTAAACAACAAATAATTTAGTTTTCTTTAGTTATTTAATTAGTTAGCATTTTATTATTCTCATTTAAAAAGACATAAATGAGAAATAAAAGATTTTTATACATTGCTCTAATCCTTTGTAATAGAAATTGTGTGGACACAGAGTGTGGAGACTAACCCATTTTTTCCGTTTAAGTCATTCTTCTCTTTCTAAGAAAATAGTGTCTGATGAGATTACAAATGGCAGTGGGTGGTGACTTCATCTTTAGAAACATAGATAACAGGTATTCTAAGATTTGTTTTATCTACTGGAAAGGCAAGAGTAACAGCCCTAACATCACGGAATAGCAGGTGGTTGTCCTGAACCCTATGGGAACAGAGAACTCTGGTTGATCTTGTAGGTATTTATGACCCTCTGCTATTAAAAAATAGCAAAAGACCATTTTAGTTTATTTTTTTTCACATGAATGGTATCTGTGTAAAAATTCAGAGGAATTGTGCTGCTAGAACAGTAAGTCCTCTTCTGAAAGAAATAGTTTGATCAATATCAAGCTAGAGTTGATATAGTGGCTTGCCATTTCAGAAGTGGTACAATTACAGGTTTGGCCCTAACAACACCAGCCTCATATGGTAAGTACAGGAGGTACAGGGGGTGGGTACAGTGCAAGTACCTACACATACATTATGTTTAGGGTGCCCCTGGTTAAAAGAAAACTATAGCTAGACAAAGCAACCCTGGTTGGTGTTAGGTGGAGGTCAAGTATTTCTCTTGTCAAGGGAAAAATCTCTGGTCACAGTCTGCCATGGCTGCACCAGAGCTCATGTGCTGGCTGGGACTGGCTGCTGGGTTTTTTTTTTTCTTTATTTTTAATATATTTTTTTAGTTGTAGATGGACAAAATATCTCTATTTTATTTATTTTTATGTGGTGGTGAGGATGGAACCCAGTGCCCCACGTATGTGAGGCAAGTGGTCTACCATTGAGCCACAATCCCAGCCCTCTGGCTGCTGTTTTGTGACAACTGCTAAATTATCTCACCACTGGGCACCTCAGTTTCCCCTTGTTTGCAAAGACCTGGTGCTTCTTTATTATTTTTTTTTAAATTGTGGTCATCATTTGATAATTATTTAGTACCTTCAAACTGGTAAGTTCAATTTCCAATATAAAAAGATATAAAATCTGTTCTAAGGAGAGGATTAAATTTCCTAACAAAATGGTACCCTGTCTTAAAATAGATTGCAGTTACGGTCATGGGGCCATTCATGATGTCACTGATACAGTACAGAGAACAGTTTTACTTTCAAGCTGCTTGACTGTGAGGTTGATCTTGCCACTTAGTAGCTCTATCACCTTGTTAGTTATATTCTCCAAGTCTCAATTTCTTCATCTGACAAACGAGATAAAAATAGAACAGACTCCATAATGCAGAACAGATTAAGAGATCTGCCTGTGACATATTTAGCACCGTACTTTACTGGCATGTAGCATGTGCACAGAAAATGTTAGCTATTATTATAGAAACCTTTTGTTCACCACATTGAATTTAAAAGGGCAGAAATAAGAAAAGAATAAATTGCTGCTCATTATTTATGGGGAGAAGGTCCTTTACAATGACACTGAATTGCAGACTTTATCGATCAGCTCACCTAGCACTATCCAGCTTCAAATCAACAGATCCACATAATCAACAGGTCCACATCATCAAAGTCTGAACTTTGAGACTGACTAGCATGTTTCTACCCTGAAATAATAACATCAGAAGTTGCTGAGTTGCCTGTGCCCCACTTGAGTTCTGAAGTAGAATCCTCTTTGTGCTCTTATATAACCTGAGGTATTGTTTGGGAGTCTTATATTTTCTCTTAACCTTTCTCACTCTGTGGCTTTCCATGTAAATAAGCAAAACTTTTTTTTTAACAAAAAGTCTGAGGTCAGTTAGAAATGTCCTGCGACTCTTTTGTGTGGCATGATAGACCTTCTGTGGAAATGAATCCTGTTGACCGATGTCTCCTCAGCCAGCTCATGCTTATAAATACAATAAAAATACCAACTAAGTAATCTTCCACACCTTTCTTGCTTTCTTGCTACTGGATCTCTATGTTGCTGCCAGAAGCTGACCCTTGTTCAGTTTTAGCCTTCTGTGCCAGTTTTTAAGCTCCAAGGGAGATGGATTGTGCCTCTCTCCTTCACATTTCATCCCCAGGGACTAGTACAGGGACTGATTCATAATCCTATGCTCATTAGACTTTTAGTGCACTAATAAATGAATATCCAAAGTTTAGCTAGAAAAAGAAAGCCTCTCGAATACCAACATCAATTGACTTAAAGAATGTCCCAATTGTTGCTAAAGAGTCATAGAAGTACTTCCTGAAGAATGTATTTGTGAATATTTGTGGCTTGTTTAAATGTGTGTTGACTGATGAATGAAAATTGATGAATAATATTTTTGAGTATCAAATTACATTTCTTTTTCATTACAATTTACACAAAACTAGAATTGAAATTGTGTATGCACTTTAAAAATTGCTCCATCAAAATTATGGTTCATGTAAATGAAAGTGGATCATTGTGTTACTCCAACTTAATAATAGCCTTACCTTGTTCTTTGTTTTGTAGTGGATAATATTTTTTCTTATTAGAGTGCAATATATTCCAATTCATTGTGAAATATTTAAAAAATACAAATACTCTCCAAAAAGTAAAGAGATGTCTTTCATTTATTTTTACCCAGATGAAATTTAGTTTAATAATTGAAAATATGCCATCCTAATCATACACATTTTTCCTAAATTAATTTGATAAAAATTAATATTAATGTTTCTATCTTCTCTTTATTTTAGATATAATATCTACATTAAGAATAAAATGATATAAAATATTAAGAAAGTAAATGAAATTTTCATGTTCCTCATGCCCTAGAGCCATCGTACACAAAATTTAGTCCAGAGACCTGTGGTGGTCTGCTTCTGGTCCTCTGTTAGGAGGTAAGTAAAGAGAAATGAACAGTTAGAAAATGTAATAACGAATTTGTAATTTAATTGTATTGTTTGCCACCAAAGCATTGGAAATATAACTTAAAAAAACTAGTTTATTACCACATATGGATTAAGAAGCACTAGACTAGAGAGTATTTAGTGATATTAGTTTAGATCATTTTCAATACATGTTACTTTATCTGTATCTACGCTTGTATCTATATATATATACCCACACACATATATTTTCACAGCACATGGCTATTTAATATACATACACAAAGAAATATAATATTTAATAATTTTAACATCAATGAAATTTTAATAACAACATATGGAGTATATATTTTCTCTTTTAATCTTAAAAGTAGCAGCAGGAATTTGCTATAATAACTATTGTATGAACAGATGTCTATTCTATAAATTCATTAGCAAGGGGTAAAATACACAATGAAATTTCAAATTGAAGTGGGCATTTAGAACATAAAAAGACAATTATTTTGAAATATCTCAGAATTATGGAATCCAATGACAGTATACTTAAAAAATTAACAAAATCTCACTGTCTTGTTTGATAGGTGAGGATGCTGAGATTTATGATAATTGATGTTTAAGGAGACACTATGTCAACTTGCCAACTTGTGTGTTGACATGACTGCATTACTAGTCTCCAGCATCTCAAGCTTGCACCTTTCCTGTATTGTACTAAGAAACTGACCATGGAATATCTGTTAATTGTAAATATTTTCCCTGACTCCTCCTGATAACAGTAGGTGATGGTTCCAGAGATGAAAGTCAGAGAGTCAAGGGTAGGTAGGTCATCCTTAGGGACAGTCACAAGTGACAGGTGATTTTCTATGTGACTATTGTACTTTGACCAGATACATCAATAAATATTTCTGAGAAATTCTCAGGAAACCTGAGCTAAGTCCACATAGCCAAACAAGACAATACAGAGATATATATAAAATTGTCGATAATTTGACATTTTCTTTTGTTTTATGTGAAAACAGTATTCTGCAGTAGAGCAAACAGCTGGATTATGGTTTCACTTACTGTAGCTTATTTTATAGAGGAAAAAATTTTACCTGTAAAAAGCTGATTTGCATTCTTTCTTTAGTCTTCTCAGAAGTTTTACATTCACAAAAAAATCATTTTTTTCTCTATTTTTTCCTCCTCTGAAAGGAAACCTAATGTCCTCTGTATACAGTAGGTGACAGTTTGGTAAATAAATATGACATATTTTTCCACTAAAAGAGTCACTTATTTTAAACCTGTAAATAAGAACTCAAATCATCAAAGGACTTCTTTCTTATTTTCATTGCTGCATGAGACAACAATTCATATTGATGAGGCGAAGCCAATTTATCTCAGTTCAGAGGCGCTTTGTATCAGCCATACCTGTACCATGCCGTGGCCAGCTGACATGCTTCATGTTAAGTCTGCCTACAATAGCATCAGCCATCTGATACAGATCATTAATCTTACACTTCAAAAGAAGTAAGAATTTCTGTGGGAAGCATTCACATCTGGTTTTCTACTTGCTGAATTTTGCAACCCAAATCCTCATAATTGATTACCAAATCACTATCATCACATACAAGGCCCACCACAAAGAAAATAAAGTTTTTTAAAGTCACTTTGGATTTACAGTAATATATATGCTGATCCTTTTTTAAAGCAATATATAGCTCTTTATGTAAAAAGTCAAAGTATGTCTAAACTAAATGACAAAGTTATCTGTGAGATTATTAGCACTTTTTTTGTTTGATTAGTACTTAAAATGTTTGTACAATAACTAGCTCTGATTATTTTTTTAACCTAGTAAGTTTTTAAGAAGAATATTATACACAATTCATTTATATAATAAAATTAATTATAGATTATTTTTATTTAAGAAGAAGATAATTATGCCTAATAATTATTAAACATATCAAAATTTTAACAGGGAAGCATTTCATCCAACAAACCTAGATTTAAAAACCTATATTATTGCCATTAGTAGAGTTGCCAGATAAAATACAGGATACCAAGTTAAATTTGAATTTTATATCCTTGTGAATAATTTTTAATATAAAAATATTTGGGCATGCTAATTAAAAATTGCTAGTTGTATGTCTGAAATTTAGATTTAACTGAAAGTCTTCTATTTTTATTTGTAAGATTTGGCCACTGTAATACTTGAATAGTTTTATATCTTCAAGAATTTTAGTTTGATCATTTTCAAATGATAAGAGTATTATGCATACCATTAGTTGCTCTGTGGGTTACAGGGGAAAGCATCAGGTAGATTTTCTGTGAAGTTACACTTCACCCTACCTACCAAGGCTTCTTATGTAACACTCTACCTACTTTTATATTTATAATTTTCTTAATGCATGCCCTGCCCTCAATAAACTTCTTGGTTCTCAAAACTTCCATCTGCCTTTGGAAAACATATTAGTGTTTGTTTATCTAGTAGCTTTCATATAGCAAACACTCAGTAAGAATATGTTCTTTTTCTAACAATAGGTGTGTCATGAAATGGAGTGTTCTATTTCAAATGGGACAGGTGACAGCCAAAGGATTGTATTGATATCTGTCTTGTTTATCTCTAAGCTCCAAAGTGCTAGCCTATCAAATGTTGCACAAGTCTTCTCTCTACACCCGGTTCATGACCCTTTCTCCATGTATTGAGGATAGGGAAGCATAAAAATTTGAGATATCTTAATTTGGAGCTCCTATTTAACGAAAGCTCTGGAGAGGTAGTGAATAATGAGACTGATCATTTGCCAAGCAGGGATTTGTGCTAGATGAATTTGCAATAAAGCTTGCTCAGAGCCTTAGGCAGCAAACTACACGCCCACAAATTTAGCTTTTAAACAAATTGCCAAGCTCCAGCCTTCTTGGAATCAAGTGTACATAGTCAGATGAACAGGCATCTCAAACTCATTAATAACTCAAAGCTTCCATTAACTATGATAAGGACAAGCACTCAGTCCCTCAAACCCTGGAGTACTGTCGTTGTTTCTTTTACTTTCCTCCCAGAGGTCTTGATTCCTTTCAACAATCACTAATCACTCAGTGTCCACCTCATAAGGAACAATGGAGAAAATTCCTCCTGTGTTGGCAAAACAGGCATGAGTGTGCGTTCTCTCAATATGGTCTGATTTGGGCTGGTCCTGTGGCTGGTCTCATGCATCATTGTGATTTTGAACTATATCTGCCTGGGTTATAAAGATAATCTATTTCAAAGTTGTGCCCTCCCCCCCACATGTAGGAACCTAGACGCACCCATGTACCAGCATTGTAACACCAACCTTTCTCTGCTTTAAAGTGTATGATTTTTCTCCAACCTATCCTTCTCATTGCCTCAGTTTCCATAGATTGTTCTCTGTTTCTTCCATTGGTGGTATATGGGTTTCTGGAAACTACCTCAAGTTCTCTTTTCAAAAGACAGGTCTGTATAAGTACATAAATATTTATTTAGCAGTACTGAGGGAACATTCTGGTTAAGCTTTTGGTCAAGACATGCTTGAATCAAGAGCGTTGGTGTTCCAACTTTCCTAATTTTTTTTTTTAATTCTCTAGAATTTTCTGGGGATGCAAAAGATAGATGACATGTTATTTGCTAAAATTTTTAATATGGGAATACTATTTCCAAATATATAGGAGGTAAACCAGAAGGTAAAATTAGACTGGATTCAGTGTGGCCCTTATAAACATGAAGGAGTTTGAGTGTTATTTGAAAGAATAAATATGATTTATGAGGTACTGAAGTAGGTAAAAAAAATGTTTTCTTTTCACTTCTTACCACCCCTAGGCAGAGGCCAGCCTAGAAGTGGGGTGTACGAGGACAGAGCTGATGGCTCCTTATAATTGTCCACAGGAATATAATTATATGGATTCCAAGAAACTAGTAACCCCTCTCCATTGGCAGCTAGGGAAGTCAACAGAGACTCAGGAGAGAGTCCACTCTTGGTTTTGGAAATAACATAGACCAAGAAATGAATCACAGTAAAGAAAAGACTGGAGAGAGGGATGTTTACCTTCTGCTCATCAAGAAGAATGAGTTTTTAGCACCCTACTGGGAAAAAAACAGGATCTTCCATGTGTTTCCCCTCTCCCTTTCTCCCAACATTAACTCTGGATATCTTTATGGAAGAATATTATGAAGTATACTTGCTATAAATTTTATCTAATAATCATCACTCAGTACATATAAGAAACACATTTCCTGCTATTTTACTATAAAATTAATTTTCATTTTTAAATTTAAAATTAAATTTCAAAAAAATGTAAAACAATATATTTTGGAATTGCTTTTTTCCCAACATGGTTAAAGAATGACACAAATTTTAATGCTTTCTATACTGTGTTGAAAACATCAAAATCTGTAATAAGAAAGGTAATAAATCTTCATTATTTGCAAAATAAGCAACTGAATATGAAACTTGCAGAAAAAGAAAAAAATAACATCTTGGAACTTGAGATGTAACTACTCTGAGGATTGTATTCTTTTACTCTATGAAAAGGATCGTTTTTTAAGGAATGAGTTTTCTGAATGTTGGGAGGAAAGGAAATTTAAAAGAAAACATTCTTAAAAATAAACCATAGGACTATGAATCTGCAAAGAATATTTGCTCAGAAAAGTGACAAAATCAACATGAGTTTTTTTGCCAAGACTAAGACAGTCTCTCAACTTTTCACAACAGGTGCTTTCAGAGCGTCTGCAGACTTTGACACAGGCACCAGGCTGCCAGCTGTGTGTTCAGGTGCTTGTGTAAGCACTGCTTTCATGCAAGAGTGTCCCAGTTTGCTCATTTATGGAACTGCACCCAAATTTTTATCTTCCCTCCTCTTCCCCATTACTCAGAAATGAGAAATGAACATTGTCATATGCCAAAATTTACAAATCACTGTATTTTTCTTTGCAGAGACCAAAAGGGAATATAACAGGAAAAACACAGTAATTTACATTTTCTTAGTAGTTTTAAGAAAAAAGGAAGTGGAAATGTCTACTTCATTTGGTTTATTAAACTCACAGACATTATTATTAGGTTGAGGTTGAGGATTAAGGGTCTGAATTTATGTCGATTGTCATCTAACTGCATGAAATTTGAATGGGAAAGTAATTTTACAAGTTAACTTTGAGATACTCACTGGAACTTTCAGCTTGTGTCTTTGGACCCTTTCCTCCAAGTTCCAGGCCAGAACGGAGGTTTGGGAATTGCTGGTAGAGTCTCCTAATCTTCATTTCAGGGGAAGTAAGATGAGGTGTTAATATGAAAGGAGACCCTTTCCCTTCCTGCTCAATGACTTTGTTCTTCATGTAGATCAACAAGCAGTCTTCCATCATGATTATTACAGATTCATTAGCATGATTTAGCTGCTATTAGCAGATCTGTTTTAGACTCTATCAAAATGAAATGACACTCTCTATGACAAAGGTTCCATCAGCAGACAAACATACAAATATGTTTCATTGCTCCAAATCTTCATAGGTAACTATACTGTAGAAGGATGTAGATTGTTATGTTAATTAGGTATGAGGAAATTGAGGCTCTATTATTTAAACGACTTGTCTCACTTATGTAGATTGAAAGCAGCAAAGTGAAGACTCAAGCCCAGACAGATGTCTCATCAAACACTGTGCTCAATGCACACCTGTAAACTCAGCAGTTAGGGAGGCTGAGGCAGGAGGATCATGAGTTCACAGCTAGCTTCAGCAATTTTGCAAGGCCCTAAGCAACTTAGTGAGACCCTGTCTCAAAAGCAAATATAAAAAGGGCTGGGGATGTGGCTCAGTTGGTAAGCACCTCTGGGTTCAATCCCTGGTACCAAAACAAGACAAAACAAAACACTATGCTCTTCCTGGCAGCAGTGGTATATACCTGTCATCCCAGTGACTCAGGAGGCTAAAGTAGAAGGATCTCAAGTTGGAGGCCAGCCTGGGCAATTTAGTGAAATCCTATCTCAAAGCTACTGAGATGTAACTCAGAGATAGAGCAACCCTGAGTTCAATTTCCAGTACTGCAAAAGAAAAACAAATATTCTCTTTCATCTACACTGTGCAACTTTTTCTTCACTGAAAGCTAAAATGGTCAAAATAGCTGTTTTGCTGGTTGCTGTTTTGGCTACAAGTTGACATTTCTTGAGCAACTAAACAAAAGTTTGGGTGACATCTGTTGAAAAATGTTCATTCCAGGTACATACTCCTTGGACAATCACTCGGGCATGTAATTAACCTGCACTAGTTTAAATTTTCTACTGTTTCTTCATGTTTTACTTTAACATCAGAAGCTCACAAAGAAAGGGGATACATGTAATAAAATATCTGAACATTTTCAAGGACTCCTGAAAAAACCTCCTTGTCTCATGATAACTTTCAGAGGTCTACTGGAATTCTCTCAGTGTTGGTGGGTTTTGTAGGTTGGATGTTATCAGCCTTCCTGACACTTGAACATTATATAGCGTCCTGAGAGAGGGACTGGTCCCAAGGATTCTAGAACTGATTTCCATGGGAAATAGCTATAAGAAAACGAGACAAATGATATTGAAGTTTGCATTAGTTCACATTTATTTTTATGAATTCTTTGACATAAGGAGTATATTTAATGCATCTTTGGAAGCCATAGTGTGAATAAGTGAAATGAAACACATCTGAAAAAAGGATGTCCAACTTTGTTATTCCAAGTAATTTCTTTTCATGTCAATTTTCATTTCTTTCAATCATTCACCCATATAAGTCAGGGCTTTGCTACAAAATTAGTCATTGTACTGCTAGAATTTGGAAGAAGTTTTTGTTTTTGTTTTTGTTTTGCATTTACCTAAAAGATAAAGCCTGCCACCAAGAAAGAACCTTGTTTTTCTTATAAATAAGAATATCATTCCCAGTCATAAAGTTTGACCATGTAATTGTTTTATTTCTAGTTTGTATGATTAATATGAAATGCAAAATTACTTAATGGGGTAAAGTCAATTACATTTATCATATAATTTCTGCCATCTCATCACTCAATATCTTCAAATAAAACAATGTCATCTTTGACATTCCAGCTAAGGAGCTGAAATGTGCTTTAGGGCACAAATAAAGGATCAAATAACAAATAAAGGATCCCTCATGCCAGCCTTTTTAAATTTAGAGGGACTAGTGGTGGCCTTTCTAACCAAGATACACAAAAAAAATGGCATCAGAAAATGTGGTAGCCTAAGTTTTTACTCCTTCAGTAAATACTAATTTTTCTCATACCTTCTGTTTATGCCTGTAGGTACTCTTGTGCTAGTGATTAAAGTCTTATCTCTGTTAATTGAGGTTTAATTTACCCTCAAAAGCCTGGTTGTGAAGGATGAACATAGCTCTTTCTACTGATTTTCAATATACGAATTACAATGGAGATAGAAAGTAGATTAATTTTTAAAAAAACGAAACTGAAGAATCCTCGTGCTCTTATATAGCAAAATAAAGGAAAATCTTTTCTTCTCCACCATTCCTTCCTGAAACAGTGTATAATTCCACCATTTGTTCTCCTCAAAAGGAAGATTTGAGCTGGAAGGAGACAGCTTAAACTAGTCTCATTTGCTTGCTCAGCTCTCCGAGTAGGTAATTGCAGAAAGAAAAGACAATTCTTTGATCTCAGTGAGGTGCTAATTTGTAAGATTTTTGAGCTACTTGGGCCTTAGGAAGCAGGATCAGTACATAAACAACGGCATTCATCTGGCAGCCTATTACTGACACATTACTATCTCAGTACTTATTCATTTACACTGGTGTTTGAAGACAGGACTATGTGTCAATAAAGGAATTAGACCAGACACCTCAGTCCATCAGGTTTATCTCAGTTTGCTGACAGGAACAGTAGGTGACATTAAGCAACAGAAAACACTTCAAAGTTTCCTAGCCTTGGTTTTGCAAGAAGACAAACAGTGTTTACTGCTTTAGCCGCAACAAACAATGAGCGTAAGACTGCAGAGGGAAGATGAAAGAGCACACCAAATTACCAAACGCAAAGCCTGCTTGGACCCCGTTTCTAACCATTCCCTGATTTCATCAGGGAGATTTAAGAAAAAAGCAGATTCCAATGATAAGTAATGTTCATTTGGACCCCTTAAAAGGAAACTCACTTGAGCAGGGTGGTAGAGAATGAATGAGTGGATGAGTAAAACTTGTTTGACTGTTTGCCAGATACTCGTATGAATTTCAATACTTATGTATTTCAACATCTTTTCGATAAACAATCAAGGCATGTCTACTCTTCATTAGACCTGTATAAAGATGATACTATCACTTTTACAGATACCAGGAAATTTGTCAAGTTATATGAAGCTGCAGCACAGCACAACTCCTTGGCAAGTGGAAATAGGAAGATGGACTACATCTTGCATGGATTATAAGAGTTGTTTATATTTTTAAGCATCATTTAAATTTGAAAACTGCTTTCCAGCATCATCAAATAAAAATACATCTCATTTCTCCTACTGTACATCTCAATTTGGAGTTATTTACCTGTATTTGGTTTTTTAGCAATTATATTAGCTGTTTTGAATATGGATTAGCTATTCAGTAAATATTTATTGAATGCTTACAAGATCTGACCTTGTTTTAATCTGGATGAGAGTTGAGAAAAAGTCTACAACCTTACTCTTATGTCAGAGGCAAAAGTAATCTGGCGATCTTGTATCAAAATTACATAAAATAAATAGAACAAAGTGGTAGAATAAAGACTGTATGGAAGGAAGAGATAGAGTTAGTAATGGTGAAATTGTTATTTTAAAAGGGGTGATCATGAAAAGAAACAGTAAAGATAGAAAGTGATCGTGGAGCAAAAGAACATTCTAAGCAGTAGGAAAAAACAGGGCAAATATTGACATGCTGGAAATATAGAAAGTTGATACAGTAAAAGCATGGTGGATGTGGGAGAAAGTGAAGTAGGAGATGAAAGGTGGAGAGGCAAACAGGACCAGGTCATATTGAGGAAAGGAGTGATTAATGAGGGGTGAAGGCAAGGAGTTCAGTTTGTGTAGGGGATTTCATGCCCTGGTAAGAATAACTGTGGAGCATACTCTACACAAAAGGTATTCTAATATTATTCAACCCATATGTACCATTTGACCTTGTTAATTTCTTCTTCCTCCTGAAGCCATCCTTTATTTGCTTTCAGGTACCACACTCTCCTGGTGTACCTCCCTCTTCATTGGTTGATTCTTCTCAGTCTCCTTCAGTGGTTCTGCCTCATCTTCCAGAACATACTAGAATGTCTCAGTCTTCCAGCTTCCTTTCTATTTATTTCACTTCTTGATGACTTTGCCTAGTCTCCTATCTTCCAATAACACATGCACCTGAATGAATTTAGGATTCTATCTTTAGCATCTACCTCTCCTTTGTACCTTACATGTAATATCCAACCACATACTTTGCATCTTTGCATGGATATCTAGTATGCATTCTAAATACAACCCATTTAAACCCAAGTTTCTCAAGTTTTCCTCAAAACCTCTTCCTCCCTCAGACTTTCCCAACCTATGGAAGGACAACTCTAGCCTTCTAAAAGCTAGAATCTACTAAACTAAAAGTCTTAGAATCCACTCTTGATCCTACACATGGAAGCTGAGCATGTTTTTGGCTCACCTAATTCCACACTCTCACCTATGATATTGCAATATAGTTCTTATTGGTCTCCTCACCTTGGCTCTTGTTCCCCTTCAGATCACAGTAACCCATGCTCCTGGCATCTTGTCATGACTCAACATTACACTCAGGGTCCAGAGGACCTGTATAACGTTTCTCCCGCACTCGCTTTGCTTCTCACTGATCCTTTGCCCTTGCTCTTCTTCCTGGAATACTGTCCCTCTCAAGCTCCTTCTTGAGGAGCTTGCTGCCTCACCATTTTCCATCTTTACTCAAAAGGCACCTTCACAGTGAAGGTGTGCTTCCTGGCTGTGCTTCAGGTTGACCATTGTGCCCACTGCAGACAACGGATTGTAGGGATGGAGCTGGAGTTGAAAGGGGAAACAAAAATGCCAGTAAGGAGTCAAGAGCAGTAGCCCAGGTGCAATGATGGTGGTTGGGCTAAGATGACACTAGTATTGAAGGATGTATTCAGGATTTGCGGGGGGAGGGGAGAGTAGGGAGGCTTGACTTGATAATATTTACAATTATTCTATAACCAGAATATTTCTATATAGATCAGCTATATAGCTTTTCAACTCAGGGGCATTTAAACAAAATGCTGATGGATTGAATGGTGTGGGAGAGAGCTCAGGAAATGATCTAGGATGGCTCCTAGATAGTTGGCTTGAGTAGGTGAAGGAGGCATTTGCTCAAAAGAGGAAGATCAGGGCAAGGGACAGTTTTAAGAATTCCTTCATTTACCATAACTCTTAGCTATCACAAGGTAAATGATAAAAGGACAAATTGTTAAATAAATGTGTCCTACAATGAAGAGGAGATAAAAATTTAGAAGTCATGTGTATTTAGTTTTTAAAAACATGAATTAGATAAGCTAGTACAAGAAGAAAATCTAGTTAGAAGGGACATGAGTTCCCTGTGATTCATCCACACTTAAAAATTGGGCTGTATGGGCATGGTGGTGCAAGCCTGTAATCCCAGCACTTAGGGATGCTGAGACAGGAGAATCTCAAGTTCAAAGCCAGCCTCAGCAACAGTGAGGCGAGGTGCTAAGCAACTCAGTGAGACCCTGTCTCTACATAAAAAACACAAAATAGGGCTGGGGATGTGGCTCGGTGGTCGAGTGCCCCTGAGTTCAATCTTCAGTACAAAAAAGAAAAAAAAAATTGGGCTGTAAAGTCTAGCAAAAGAAGCTATATTTTATTAATTTATTCATTTATTTTTATTGATACATTCTAATTATACAAATAATGGGATTCATTTTCACATGTTTGTACATGTACACATTAGACCAATAAAATTTGGTTGATTTTGTTACCTAGTGCCTCCTGTGAATGAAGTTAGTTTTAAAATTTAAAATGATCTAGATCCTGGAACAGGTGTGGACAATCTACAGCCTAAGGAGTAAATCTGGTCCAATGCTGGCTTTTGTTTGGTTCACGAGTTAAAAATAGTTTTTACCAATAAACATTTGCAATTAATTTGATGGCAAGAAATTCTACCTTTGAACTCCAGCAAAATCTTTCTCAAAAAAGGCTATTCCATTTTTATTATCAAAACTGCTTTACAAAAGCAATTATACTCCATTATGAATTTCATTAGATTAAAAAAAATTTGAAATTTACCCTCTCTCATACTATCCTTGATTTTTTCTGTTTTTATATGAAGCTTAAAGACTCTAAAATATCTGTTGTTAAGTTTTTATAGAAAAAGTTTGCTGATGCCTACTTTAGATCTAATCCTTTTATAGTAAAGTTACTGAGGCCTATAGATTTTAAGTTATATTTCGAAGTTACCCAAGAGGAGAGCTAAGACTCAAAGTCAGGCCTGATTTTCTGGTTGCATTCCTATTCCTCTATTGTACATAAAACAAGCTAGAAATACTTATTTCATAAAATAGGAAACAAAATCTTAGCACCGAAAAATTGTATCAATGTAAAACAAAATGCAACGAAGTACAAAAGGCTTCATGCTTGCAACAGGTAGAATTTAGCTTAGTGTTGCTTTTAAGGAAAGGATTCTACTTCTTTAATTAAAATTTAAATGAGGAAAAATTGTGACTGACTTTTTTTATGTTTTTGAAAATATTGTGAAGGACTATGGCAAATATGCACATAATTTGTATTAGGTACTATTGTGCACTACTACACGTAAATAGGTATTATTTTTCTTATTTGTCCCCAAACCAGAAAATTAAGAATATGTGCCAGGGAAAGCGGGGGTGGTCTGTGGGGCTTGGGAATCAGTGGTTATTCTTTTCTCTTCTGCATTCTCCAAATGTCTTTGTTCCTCACACATTGAAACATTAGAAATTCACCAAAACGGCATTTCTCATATATTTACAATTTTTTTATTGTGGTAAAATATACAAAACAAAATTTACTATCTTGACCATGTTAAATATACAATTCAGTCATGCATATTACCAGAATATTTCTGTGTTGCAAAACAAAACTCTATACCATTTAAAAAACAACTTTCCATTTTCTCTTCCCTTTGCCCCGGCAATCGCAATTCTATTTTCTGTTTTTATTAATTTGACTTTTCTAGATATCTAATGTAGCTAGAATCAAATAATATTTGTCTTTTTGTGACTGGCTTATTTCATGAAAAATAAGTTTTATCAATATGTGTGAAGTTTTATCCATATGTGTCAGAAATTCCTTCAGTTTTAAGGCTAACATTCCATTCCTTGGATGTACTGTGAATGGATTATAATTTTTCCATTGAGAGAGAATTGAGTTGTATTGCCTCTCGGCTATTGTGCATAGTACCGCTGTGGACATAGTTGCACAACCATTGCTTTTACACCCTGAGTTGTAGGTCCTCAATTCTGACTGTGCTTCTCCTTATACAGATATTTTAAAACTTTTTTTTAAAAAAAATTTTTTTAAATCTTTATTTTATTTATTTTATGTGGTGCTGAGAATCGAACCCAGTGCCTCACTCATGTGAGGCAAGTGCTCTACCACTGAGCCACAATTCCAGCCCCATGATGTCTGTTTTTAATGAGAGGGAGAAGTCATCGTTCCATGAGGAGCATGAAGCAAGTCTCAGAAACACCCAGCAAATGTACCCTTTTGCCTCTTTGACTAAGATGAGAGGCTCATAGCTAGACCAATCATTCTGAGAGTAGGGCATGATTAAAGAAAGTGAGGAAAAAGAAAAGGGTTCCAACATTAAAAAACACATGTCTAGACTAACTGGCAGATTTATGCTCAAGTCCCCAGGAGGCTATTGTAGGAGGACCTTCCAAGAATGATTTCCTGGGCTGAGGTTGTGACTCACTGGCAGAGCGCTTGCTTCGCACGTGTGAGGCACTGGGTTCGATCCTCAGCACCACATAAAAATAAATGCACAATATAAAGACACTGTGTCCATGTATAACTAAAAAAAAAAAAAAAGATTTCCTGTGCAGGACCATGAGGCAGAAGCGTCAAAAGTTGGATTAAAATGCTTATAGAGGAGCAAATTTTAAATCATTTTAAGTGCAATATAATTTATAATCAAAACTTCTAAAACTTGGTACACCTACATCTATGAGCCAATCCTAGGTAAAGCATCTTTGTGATAAGAAAAATGTAAATTTAAGTCTTGGCTAGGCTTCTTACTAAGACACAGAACTTCTGACAAACCATTGGGCTATGTGGAGACTCCATTTCCTTACCTATAAAATAGGAATAAAATATCTACTTTACAGGCTTATTTTGAGCTTTAAAATAGTGATCTTGTCATTACCCACTCAGCAAATAGTAGCTCTTTTTCTATTTTAATGTTTGTGATTGTTAGTGATAGAAGCTGAAGGCAAGACTATATGAATTTTTCTTTTCCACATGGGAAACACACAAAATTATCAATGTGAAAGATAAATATTCGTATTTGAGTAAAAACTGGTCATCATAGCTTAACAGATATATAGATATATATATGAAATCACAGATGTAAAAAATGTATCCATTTTAAATATCCTTTTTATAAAACCTTAGATGCTAACCATAAGTACTCCTGAAAAAACATGGCTATTCCAGGTTGATGAGTAATTCAGTTTTTATAAAGCTGGTATTTAGACTTTAATACCATTTGAGAAATCATACTTTCGTTCTGTCTGTGCCTGGATTTATGTTACACATCAGAGTCTAAGAATCCCCTAAATAAATACCATATGCCTCTGAATGTTGACTCTGATTCTGTAGCCAATCCTTTTAATGAATTGCAATGCGCAATCCACAGACAGTGTCCTATTTCCTTAAAGGCACATAGTGTAGTGGTAGACAAAGAGGTTCCTCAAAATATTGAGAGTCCAAGTTAGGTATATACACAGTCTATAACTACTAATTTCTCTTGCTCAGGAATGCATATGATTTGAAGTGTGTGTGTGTGTGTGTGTGTGTGTGTGTGTGTGTGTTACTATTAGGAATCCAACTCAGGTCCTTGCATATACTAGGCAAATGATTGACTATTGAGCTACATCACCATCCCTTTAAAAAAAAAAACAAACAAAATTTTGAAACAGGGTTTTGCTAAGTTGCCCAGGCTAGTCTCAAGTGTGCTATCATCCTGCCTCTGCCTCAACTGGGATCCACTGAGTCACATTCCCAACCCTATTTTGTATTTTATTTAGAGACAGGCCTCACTGATTTGCTTCGCACCTTGCTTTTGCTGAGGCTGGCTTTGAACTCATAATCCTCCTGCCTCAGTCTCCCCAGCCACTGGGATTACAGGTGTGTGCCACTTCACCTGGCTTATTTAGAGTACTTTTAAGAGAATGATGCATATATCTTTGAGATGAGATTCTCCTGCACCCACTCCTAAGCCTCCTCTCCTGTGTCACCAATGTTTCCTTAACTTTTTATAGAAACAGAAAGAGCAAGGTAACCCCCTACCCCATGATTTTCAAGAATGGCCAATATTCTTATGAAGATCATGTGTCAGACACTGCAAGTCCCATAATCATCCCATATACAAGAAAGAGAAGAGGGAACACTACCACGATCATCAGTAACCTATGGTCCTTTATAGCAGTCTGACATTATCTAAGACACGGGAGGGCACAGATTGGGACTTCATAAACACATGCATTTATTTACATATATGGATCAAATCGCAGAATGTGTTCTATCACCACAGTGAGACACAATGAGGAGTAGCCTGAAGTTCCATTCCAGGGTTTTAATGTATTAGGAGAGAGAAGGTGTACTAATAGTGTCTAATATTTATTGTAGTCTTACTAAGAACATTTATATATATTAACTCATAACTCTTTAAAACAACCATCTGAGGTTGGTACTATCAAACTTTTCTTCCCCATCATGAGGCTTCAACAAATTAGTCTTTGCTCAGGATCACATAAATATCCAGGAATTAGCCCTCAAGCAGTTTGATCCTTGAGAATGTAATGATTTTCTTGCAAACCCACAGAAAGGACTGAAGCAAAGCATGTGAATATCAGAACATAGGAAGCTATATTGAAATGAAAATTCAGAGAAGGTATCTAGACACTCATAGGAAGCTTTGGAAATTAGATAAGATTTGGTTGAGGAATGAGGAAGTTGGGGGAACTGAGGAAGAAGGCTCAGGGCCTGTATGGATGTCAGTATTACTCTGTTCTGTTGGAGCATAGCATGCATGAGAGATTGTTGATGAAGAAGGGGCAAATGCAGATAATAAGACTGTAAAAATGTAAGATTCAGTACTTATTTTATTTGGAAGGAAAAGAGCAGCCAATGAAAAGTTCTCAATAAAAATTAACATATTCCTAGGGGGTCTTTGGGAATATTAAGCTGTAGTTGTTTGCAAATGGGATTGATAGAGAGGCAGAATGAATGCAGAGAGAAGCTACAAGGCTGTTGCTGCAGTTTCAGTGAGATGGAATAAATGCTTTGGATAGAACATTATTAATGGAGGCAGATAAAGGAGCTGGATGGTAGAAAATCAGATACAGAATCAACAGGACTGAGCAAAGAAGCAAATTTCAGAAGAAGGCAGAATTTCTTGAAGGGTTTTGAAATAAGCTTTGAAAGGTGCACTTGGTTTTTATTAGGTAGAAAGGAGGGAGGCAAACATTCTTAGTGGAGGGAACAAGCAAATATTTGGTTTCTGTCTTTCTCCAGCTAATCTAAGAATCCTACTCTGGCACTGATGGGGTATTGCTGCCAGGTCAGTCTCAAGTTTCCCCAAGAGATAATGGGATATACAGTGGGCACCCATTATGTACTTGATAATTTTCCAAATGAGGAGAAGGATTGAATTATTGGAAATTATATACTCATGCCTCCTACACAATGAAATGGTTTCCAATGCTGAATCAATGTTCATTTTGTTCTATTTTTCTTATTATTTTTTATTAAAATGAGAATTCTTTCAGAATGACACTTATTCATAAACTTTAAGGGATTAAAAGTATTCAAGTCTTTTTTTTCTCTCAGATTAACACTGTTCTGTTAGAAGTTAAAAAAAAATCAAGTAATTGTGGATAATATTTATCCTGCACCACCTGCTGTAATAAAAGCATCTTTATACATATAAAATGGCTTTGTATACATAAAACTGGGAAAACACTTACATGGTAGCCACCTGGTTAGAGTCTAGAATATACATGCATATAAAAGCCATTTTATAAATTTCACATTTTTAATAGCATCTCTTGCTTGTGGTTAGTGATCTTCCATTGCCTCTAATTTGTGGACACTTTCTAGCCACCACTTGTGGGTCTTCAGGGAGCAAACCCCTTCACAGAAACATTTAATTGCCACCACGAAGACTGTAAGGATAGAGAGACAATTCAATATTTATTCTAAGTTTAACAGTATCTTTTGAGAGCTGCAGCAATGCTTTCCAAATGCAAAACCAAAGAATTTTTTAAAAATCCCCCAAATCTAGCAGAGTTCCCTAGAACTCTGTGGATAAATGAACAAATAAGGCCGCTGTTAATGCATGAGGTCTGAAAGGTACTTCATAGTATATTTGACAAAATAATAGCATGGACAAAATGTGACCCAAGGAAAATAAGGCACGAAAGTAAACCTAAAGAATATTGGGCAACTTCTTAAGAGATTTGGAGTTATTCACCTGATCTGTGCTTCAGCAGTGCACAGCAGTGGATAAGGCTGACAAAACCAGCACCTCCATTTCCTGAGTGCAGTATTCAGGCAGATACTTCAATTTTCTGAATGTTACTTTTTCCACAAATAAACTGAAGAAAAATGACACCTGGTTGATTTTATATCACAAGGCACTGGGTAGGTCAGAACCAAAGTGAAATAATGTACATGAAAGTGCTTTAGAAAGTGGGATCCATTATACATAGGTAAGATGTTATTACCTTGAAATGGAAGAGTGATACTCTTTCTATTTTGTATGGATGTTGTAAAGACAGATAAGGTAACAGATACCAAAAACTGAAGGCTTGGCAAAAATCTGTGTGAAAGGCATTATTATTTCTTACTATCTTTTAATTAGCTATATGAACAAAATAATTCAGAGAATACATGTTTAAGCTCTGAATTGGTAGGAGAAAAAAAAATTCCAAGAGCTGAAGTGATATTCTTTTGACTCAAATGGAAGACTAAAATCAGGAAAAATAGTACTTTACCAAGTTGAGGGTCAGCCTTAATTATGGCTTAGGGCATATCTATAAAAAGGGGTATTTAATTGTATACTCCTTGAGCATCTTCCTGTCTTGAAAATCTGAAGGTGTCTTTTTTTCTTTAAACGGTAGGCCAGGACTTGGACTTTCATCCCTGAACTGGGTAAAGACATGCTGCTTTGAACTGTAGTACCTTGTTCAATCTGAAGAATATTCAAATATTAATAATGTAGGCAGAGTTCGCTACTATGTTTTTTCCTTTAAAGCCCTCTGTCCTCTTCATTCCAAACAGAAATAGGTTCAATGCCAAGTATGAGACTCGGAACAGAACAACTTGAAATCAAGGGAAGAAATAATTACATTTTTTGATATATTTATTTGTTCATTTTCGGTTGAAGGGAAATAGCTGGATTACGTGCTGTCAAATTTGGCAGCTCAATAAATTTCCAGATCAAAGCAAAGAACACCATTTCAGTCAAAAATATGGGTTGCTTCTCTCTTATGTTCTGAGTTGAATCACCTTAAAACATATTGGCATAATGAAGACATTCAAAGCCTTTTCAAACAATAAAATGGGTTCAAAACAAAGATAATGCACGTAACTCTAACATAAAGGGGGCCACAGAAACCACTCTGTTGATGGAACTTGAACAGTGACTTGAAGAAGAGACACAGGAACTTAGTCATACATGTGTTACTAAAACATTTAGTGGAAAAAGCATTCTTTATATTTTCTTTCTAAAGACTATCAATAAGTTGCCAATCAAATAAATAAACTATTGGACATCTTATTACCAAGTATATACAAGGCTAACAAATTAAAAGTGGGATAGTATTTTAATCCTGTTATCCACTATTCCAGGCAAAGTAGATTGTTGGAATTCACAGAAGAATTGATAGCAAAGTTATAAAATTCCTGATTTTTAAATTCAAGTCTCAGTATAGTCATAAGGCAGAAGACTAGGAAGAACACCAAAGTAAGTAGAAGCTCATGTCCTCTGCCCCCTAATTTCTCCATAAATAACTATAACTTGAGTTTAGGAAGTGGAGAATCAGACAGGAATCAAGGTCCCTTCAAAGGGCCCCAGTACTTTTCCTCTGTCTCACAGTTTAATACCAAGGAAAGGTGACAACAGAAGCATTTGGGAAACCTGAGAAGAAAGTTGTGTCCTCCTTATCTCCTGAGAGAGCCTACAGGTGACTATGTGGAGCATCTAGGAAGAAGGCATGCGCTGCCTCACAGAGCCCCCAGTGTCTAGGTGTTGGGTAGGGACAATGGAATGGTTCCATTGCATCTGTGAGCAACCAGGAATTGGTGAAGGACTTAGAGGCAGCCTCTGCAAAGTATCTGCACCCTTAGAGTGGAAGACAGAAAGCAAAAAGTCCCAGTGTCAATGAGATTGGTCTTAAATGCATCCAGAGGGCTAATGGACCTGAACAGGCCTTTCTATTAAAGATAGGATAGGACACTGTCTGCTCTCAAAATCCTTTGGTGCTATGGAAGTCTATCTCTAGAAGCAACATGGTAGAATGGAGCAAAAATCGACTGAAATCAAGCTTCCATCATTTGTTAGTATGAGAGCTTACAATGTTTACAAAAAGAAAATTAAAGAGAATTCTCACAGTGAGTAGACCCTGGTCCTTTCTGGACATGCTCTCCCAATCCCTTTCCCAATTCTTAATTCTTCTTGAATTTGGATTCTCTATAACTTACTGCCAAATCACCTTTTTTATACTATTATCCAGAAGTCTGTCTGGCCTAAGCAACAACATACTCTTCAGAGTATCTAGGTCAGGTACAGTGTTTCCTGGAGCTATCAAATTATACTAGCTAGCCTGAAGTGACCTCCCCAGTTTTTAAATGGTTGATTTAAACCACACCCTTTAAAAGGGGCCATACTCTGTAACTTGACCAAGCTTTGAGAGCGGTGTCTATAATTGGAATGTTGTGTATAATTACACTGAGATGGCTTGCTGGCATGTTGTCATCTGTGCATACTGAACATATTTCCATAAAATTATTTCAGTTAATTATCCCTAAGGGTCCATCATGGGGGGTCTAAAATTCACTACTCTTTTACTTCTTTCCACTACCATTGAACCTCTGTGAGTACAAGCACACTACTGAACTCTTCTGAGATATATGAGTGATCTTCTCATGACTGTTCCAGTGCGTGTGTGTGCGCGTGTGCGTGCATGTGCCCACGCATGTATGTAGGGATTGGGTATATGAAAGTTTCAAAAGCAGTAAGAATAAAGGACCTCTAAGTGCTCTAAGTGTTATTCGAAACATCAGTGATGAATTCTAGATATAATTCTTCCTCAATGTGGTATAGTCTACAGTTAAAAAGGCTGGAACATTTAAGCATGCAGGTCAGGAAAAAAAATCTATGTCCTCATAGATTAAAATTTCCCACCCGCTACTATTTCCTTGCCCTGACCCCATTGGTCACTGCTTTAGCATAAGGATCAGATAGTAAGTATTTCAGGCCTATGGGCCATAAAGTCTCAGCTACAATTACTCAGCTCTGAATTTGTAGCATGTATGCAATCAGAGTCCATATGCAAGCAAGTGGGTGTGGCAGTATTCCAATAAAACTTTATTTGTGGGTATTGAAATTTGAATTTTATAGCATTTCCATGTGCACAAAATATTCTTTTGATTCTTTTCAACTATCAAAAACTGAAGGCACCATTCTGAGCTTGCAGGGTGAGTGGAAATAGCATGCACATTGTTTGGCTTGCAGGCCATACTGTGCAGATCCCTGGTTTAGCACCACCCAAATACAGAGAATCATAGTCACTTTCTTGGCTCTGGAAAAAAACAACTGTTGAATAATTTCAACTTGACTACTCCCTCTGGCCACAGCCAAACAGCATGTATGAGGAGGAGTTTTCATTCATCCTTCAAATGCTTCCATATCTTAAGCCAGCAGTTTCTCTGATGCAGCAGGAAAAGTCCTAAGCTACTTACAGCCTGTGCTTGTATTCTTGGGTGTCCCAGACACCAGATCTGATTACTACCACACGGCTCCAAGTCATTCATGCAGGCCAATTTGCTTTGGCCATCTAAAAAAAGCTGCCTCCGTCTGTCTCTGTGGGTAAATTCGGTAGTGGAAATAAGCAGGCCGTTGCTCTCAGGAGACAGGCCCAGAGGGCACTTTGGGCATTGGGACTCTTTCAGAGAGTGCCAAACCACAGCTGTGAAGGGTGTGTGGAGGGAGGAGTCTGCAGCAGCCCAGGAAATTGCTCAGATGGAGAGGGATGTTAGGAAGAAAGGCAGCTATGAGCAGGCCAGGCCCCAGAGGAGCGTGAGCAGCTGGCGCCAGTACCCTCTCAAACTTGCTAGCATTGTCTGAGGCTGCGTGGCTCTGCCACTGCCTCTGAACTCACTTCCCTTCCTCTGTAATCCACTCAACTGTCTGCTGTTCTAACCAGAGTGATGGAGGCCTCCTGGTTCTAGATGTTACTCCCTCTCTTTGATCTAGGACAAGGGAGTGTTTATCTTCTGAAGAAAAGGAGGAAACTTTCAATATAATTTACTCCAATACCAATATTCCTAAACATCATTTCATGCTAGAAATCTTCCCTTTTTATTTCTCTGCTCTTCCTCTTAGTTCCTCTTCTCTACATTTAGAATGTTACATATATCTATGTATGTATTGAGTTTTTGCTTCATTCTAATTTGTAATATAATTTTGGTTTTCCGGTCTGTTTTAGACTTTTAAAGGCTATGGGGCAAGAATAGTGACTTATAATCTTTGTATCACATATCACCTTTAGCATATTATCTGCACCTAGTGAGTCTTTCATTAGTACATTTCATTAGATATGTAGGAGAGCCTTTCAGAAGATGTCTATGCTGGATGCTTTGACTCACACATTTACCTTTCCTCACGTAATCCCTGATATCTTCTCTCCTTTATACCATCGCCCTAATGCATTCTGCTGCCAGATATGGGAATGGTACACATGTAAAAATTTTGCACCTTCCCCGCCTGCCTTTTCTAGCAACAACTTGATGAGTCTAGATGTTAGATTTCTAAACTGTTTTTCCCCCCCTTCACTCATTGTCTCTACCAACTAAACATTATACATAGACATATACATAAGTATATATATGCAGACATATATATTCTATTGATAAAATCACCTATTTTTATTTTAAGACCATAAATAAAATTACTCACAATTATATCACAAGAATGATCACTGCTAAGATTTTAACACCAAATTCTTTATCTTGATGCAGTCTTTATTTTATTTATTTTTGCAGTGTGGAGATCCAACCCAGGGCCTCATGTATGCTGAGCAAGTACTGTACTTCATGGAGCTACAGCCCCACAGCATTTATTTTTAATTTTCTTCACAAAAAAATTACTAATACAACATTTGGGAGAAAATAGTAGATTCACATTCATATAGCAAATAAGCTAGTCCAGAATTTGCACTGTTGGTATATGAAATAATTTTAGGTTGTTCATGAATTAATTTGTTTTCTTGTAACTGTATTTATTTTACTTATTACAAAGGACCTTGGCTTTCTTTTTCTATTGATTATATAAACTTTTCCTAATAAATATATTATGTAAAAGAAGTAAATTGTCTTAGGTGAACATGGCAAAAAGTTATTGAGGATTATAATGTGGATAACTGAGGTTAGAACACACTGAGTTTATTCCTGATGTGTGCACTGCTCAAAACACCATGATAGGCACTGTGGGAGAGTCAAAGGTAAGAAAAAAAGGGATTCATCTAAAAACATTTTCATAATATCTGTTACTAGGATGCTGCAAAACAAGTGCACCCCATGCTTTCTGTGGATAATATTTTCATCTCTACCATGAAACAGCAAAATAAAAATTGGAGGTTATAATAATGATCAGTGTTATAACTTGGGCAGGTTTCTGAGGCTAGTCCTGTTTTCTGATTAACAAAGGTCCAGTGTGGTCTTGGTGACTCGTCATGAAATTTTGAGGATGTGATTTAGATAGTGTTCTAGATCCTATGGTTCTAACAAATTCTGCATCATTTATGAAATTGTGGCTTATTAAGGTAAGAAGAAACAGACTATAGACTGGGTTTGATTTAGAAAACAGCTAGTATAATTAGCAATCACATGGTTAAGAACTACCCAGACCTACTGGGCACTTGGTCTTTTGGGCTTTTGAATGAAGTAAAGATAGAAAAACTGAATCCATTAATTGGCTTTAAAGTCTACTTCTTGTAAGATGGTACAGCCACTGTAGAAAACAGTATAAAAGTTTCTCAAAAGAAAATAAAATGGAATTGCCATATGGTCCAGCAATTCTACTTCAGGTATATGTGTAAAAGAAAGTAAAGCAGGGACCTGGATAGATGTTCATATAACCACACTTATGGCACCTTTTTTCACAATAGACATGAGATGAAAGCAACCGAGTGTGTGCAACTGAAATGGATGAGCCAAATTTAGTGTATACATTTTATGGAATATTATTTATCCTTAAAAAGGAAGAAAATTATATCATCTGCTACAACCTAGATAAACTAGAAGATATTGTGCCGAGTGAAGTAAGCCAATCTCAAAAAGACAAATACTGAATGAATCCACTTGCCTGAGGTACTCATAGAGGTAATATGCTGATAGAATGCTGATTGTCAGGGCATGGGGGAGGACAGCATGGGGTCTGCTCTTATAAAGGGTACAGTTTAATGACTTTCAGTTAGAAATGATGAAAAGTTCTGGAGATAGTGGTGATGGCTATATAACACGTGAATGTATTTATCACCACTGAATTATAATACTTAAAAATGGCTAAAATGATAAATTTTATGTTAAGTATATTTTAGCGCAATTTGAAAAAGGAAAAAAATGAAAAATTCTATTTTTGTCTGCCTTGTTTTTATTCTGAGAGTAGCTCTGTCCTGTTTTTCATGTGTGAACACAGCCTCTGCCAGCGGCCCACATCATGCAGCCGTCCAGATGCAATGCACGTGTACAAGGAAAGGGTCATGTTCCAAAGTGTGTCTTTGTTTTTCTATTTTACAGTAACCCCATAACAAGCCTTTTGCTTTGAGGCAGACTTACTTCTGCTGGAATCTACTTCCTTAAAATGGAAAGTTCCACCACAGCAAAAGTAGTACGTTTTTCATTTGCTCCCTGAAATGCTATAAGCCACAATTTAACCAGTGAACAATTGTGGTAGCCAAAGGAATTATCCTTGGACAAAGGGAGTGCTGAGTAATATACTGACTTTTGCCTCTAGCATTTGCGATGGGCCTCAGTTTTCTTTTCTGTGAAATGGGCCCCAAATTAACCACACCAAAGGGTAAAAGTAATATGTGCAAATTGGCCCTAATTATCAGAGAGTAAACAGGCACATGAACCCCTTGGAGAATGATGGTACGCTCTTCACTTCTTATTGACTCTTTAATCGTGGGTTAACTAGCACTAAGGAGAACAACCCTTGCCTGTTGGCATAACTGACCAAGACAAACCCGTACACCACTTGATGTGGTGGTCAGACACACAGACTCTGAAGTCAGTTTGCCTGTGTCCTCAGATTATCACTAGCTGTATGATAGTGGGTCAAGTATGTAACTTCCATTTCCTTTTACGTAAAATGTGGTGGTAATGGTATCTATGCCATAAGGTTGCTGTGCCAATGAACTGAGTTACTATTTATAAAGCAGAACAGAGCTGGGCACCTAGTGTGGACTGTATGACTGACTATTCATAATTATCATTAGCTATATATAGCATGAATTGATAGATTCTTCCAGCGCTGATTCAAAAGTATGATGGCATTCTCAGTAGTGTCCCAGGTTGACATTATGAAGAGTGCACTTGTAAGGGTGAAATACCTTGTATACCAGTCCAGGTTCAGCAACTTAGGAACAATGTGACCTTAGACAAGTCACAAGTGTTTGAGCCGTAGTATCTTTATTGTTAGGATTAGCAATACAGGAAACTGCCTTTTTCAATCTTGTAGCATGTAATTATGTGCATGCATGTAAGTTGTAAAGGTTAATGTTTTTTTTTAACTTTTTATTAGTTTATTTAATTGCATTTCAAGTCATAGTACATATATAGAGCTCAGTTTTTCCATTTCTCTTGTTGCAAACCAGATAAAGTCCCACCAATTGTGTCTTCATACATGCACCAAGGGTAGTGATGAGGATCTCAATCACCCATCTTTACTATACCCATTCCCCTTTCCTGCCCCCCACCTTCCCCATGCCGCGTCCAGAGGTTAATGTTTTTGTTAGAATTATTATAGCTTCCATTTTTGCTTCCTTTGCCTCCAAGTAGGGCATAAAGAACACTTCTGTATTTCAAAACTAGTGGTAATTTTGAATGATAAAAATGAAACATGCTTAAAGCAGAAAATATGGAAAACGAAATGTTTTAATAATCTATCAATTTACCCCTGAGAAAAGTCCACTACTGATATTTGCTCTTTGTTAGTTACTATAAAGTCTCTTAATGCTTAGGGTTTTTCTTTTGCAATACTGGGGATTGAACCCAGGGTCCTGCATGTGCTAGGCAAGTGGTCTACCATTGAGCTACAGGCTCGGGTTTTATGGTTTCTGCATAGCATTTTTTTCTCTTCTCTGGGGCAAGATCCCATTTGAGAAGGCTTCTGTATGGAAAGTTTATATGATCTTTTGATGGTTAATTTTATATAAGCAAATTGAAGATATTTTATGTTCAGATTTTATTGCCATAGAAAGAATATTATAATAATCTGGCTATGTTTACAATATCATTTAAGAAGACTTTTCAAATATGCATAATTTCTTAATATGTCACAAAATTAAAAATTGCTTTAATTTTTATTTTACTAATGCTATGCAAATCTGGATAAAGAAAATTATGAATTATAAACTCGTGGGGTTTGCATGAATGCCATTGTATACAACATAGGAGCTTTTCTGAAGTTAGGCTGTTTTCCTACGTGACAGCAATCAATCAAAATCAACTACGGTTCTGGAGAACTAATCAGTTTGTGTAAGGAATGAATTCACCACAGCTTAGTAGTGACAATGACATGGTTGAATTTTTCTATTGCCTATTTAAATTGCCATTGAGTCAGAGGCATTGGGAAAAAGCCGGAGGACTTAGAAGATTCCAGGTGACTTCCTGCCCATTTCCAGGGGCAGATTGCATTTCTTGGAAAAATTGGCAACTCATGTTCTTTGCCATTTGTTGTCTCTCAACCTCCAGTCACCTTTTCTTCCTTTATTTCCTAATCCCTACTCCCTCTATTTTGAAGTATCACACAAGTTTCACATTATGCATCATGATTTCCTACAATAAATAAAAGTATTATGCATTTTCATGAAAGTCACTAATTGTTGAAATTATTTTTATTAACAATTGAAAACATTCCTGATAACTGAACATCATGATTTGATTCCCAGTAAGAGGTAATGCATCTGATCCTTCCTGCAAGATGGCTCTACTGGTGGTGGTAAATGAAAGGGTCCTCTTGGCCCCTCCCCTATCTTTAGAAGTGGAATGGCAGCATTCCCACACAGCAGAAGAGAAAGCAGAGGTTAAGCAGTGAGGAAACCTATTTAAGACCATAGATGGAATTAGTTGTAAATATTTTTACCCAAACTTCTAACTTTCTGATCAGCCACAGTCTGGGGGATATGAAACGGAGGCTATTTTTAACTTGCATACTAAATGTTTAATTGATGCAGGGATTGGTTGACATATATCTCTGTGAATCTTTCCAAAAGCACAGGGGAAACAAAGAAACCTGCTTTTCTTGTCCCAAGCCATCTCCTGGAAGCTCTTGCTCAGTTTAGTTGGAGCCTTTAGGTCAAACAAACTCAAAATTAAGAAAACAACATTCAAAGAACTGGTGGGTGGCAGAGCAGTTGGAAAGATTGGAAAGGGCTCAATATTTGCTTTATTTCCTCTGAGCTCATTACTTACTCTGAGTAGGTTAGCCAGGGAAGGAAGATAAACACTATTTAGTTAATAAGTCCCGTAAGAATCCGGCAGAATGTCTTTTCTGATTACCATTGTATAGTTGGAAAAAGCACAATATCCTCTTTGCTTGTACCCTTTCCCAACTAACTTTGAAATTGATGGATAATTTACAGTGTGAATAAATGGTGTGAGCTTCTTTTCCACATCATTCTCTGATTTAAAAACGTGAAATGTGTGCGAGACACATTACGGGAAATGGAAACATTATTTGGGCCTCATCTCTCAATGCAATTTTACATCAAATGGAAGTGATTCCTGGTTCAATCTAAAACTGATTCTTAAAAATTCCAATTAGGGGAGTTTAAAAAGCAGGAAGGAAAGTGGCTATATTTTTTTGGTACTGTAGTGACCCAAATTGACCCTCATGATTCATTTACCAGCTTTGGTTTCTACCAAACAAATAAAATCCCTTTAAGAGCTGGTTAAATACAGTACTTGGATAAACTGACTTCTCTTCACATGGCTGAGCAGTGGGATATCCTTGGTTTATGTTCCTTAGGACCAAATGTAAATGATCTGACTCAATCAATGGATAGGGTAGGATGGAAAGAACAAGAGAAAAAGAGAAGGAGAATACTGGTGGGGTTTTCATTTAAAATTTATAAAACAGGTAAAAAATATTTATGCCATAAATGTAAATGACATCCTATAAGTAGTGAGTAATAAGCTTTATTTTATCTGTTGAAAAAGGAATTGCCCTCTAGATTGTAAGACCTTATAATAAGCACTGTGCTGGCTTTTCTGGGTCATCTGCATCCCTGGTCTTCCAAGTGGTTGACCATATACAATTGTAAAAAGGATGGTTAAGTGTTAGAGTCTATTCAGTGAATTTCTTTCTGTATGAAAAACTTTCTTGTCCATATTAAGCCTCTTTCACTGTAAACAGGTTGAAAACAAGTAAAAAAAATGTGAACCTTAGCTTAAGTGTCTTATGCTCTAAATGACAGAGAATTTAGTGATTTTAAATAAATTTAAAATTTACAAATTTGCTATTTCTATCATAGGATAATGCCACTACTACTTACAGCTAACTCTAAAGGAATCTTTATATGTCTGTAAATTTTTAATGAGCATCTGTTTTGCCAAGTAGATAGTTGGTATTAAAATTCTGATCTCTGAAAAATGGATGAAGATAATTTCATCCATTTCATAAAAAATGGATGAAAATAATTTCATCCAGATGAAAATAGTTCTTGAACTTTGGGTACTAGCAAAAGTCTAGAAAAATGGGAAAAATTGTAGATATTTCTTTTTTTCCATTCAGTGTACTGTCCAATTACATAAAATTAACAGTAGCGCGATATTGTTGGTAGATGTTATATCGAAAGAACAAGAGATCCACAGTGAGTAGAGATAATTGTCAATAATAATGGATCATTTTGTGGCTTATTTGGGGCATACAATGTTTGTGAAATGTTTATTGATATTAATAGTAAGTATCATGTTATCCATGTTTTTGTCTAATAGTGTACTCTCTTCAAGTCAGATCCCAGTCAGAGAGGAGAAGCAAAATCAATTGAACAACAAGAACCCAGAGAGCAAAGCTAATGGACCCAAAGAATCAGATGAAAATAAGTCTTGAAGCATCAAATAATTAACAGCAGACATTCCTTGGAAACATGGTGGCCAAAGCTTTGGTACATAAGAAGAACCCATAGCTATTGCAAATACACTGAAAATATGCAAATAGTGTTAGGGACTAATAAAGTGAGTTGCAGTGCAGTCAGGGTGGAAGGACAGTGGCATAGATTCCACAGAAGAAAAGCAACAAGGCAGCTCCAGAGAGGAATATACAGAGGAAAGGGAAGCTATTTCTGAGTAGACATCTTCCTTATTGAAGAGTTTTTAACTATCTTAAAAGAATAGAATTAGAAATTCATATCAAAACATAATACAAAGCCGGAAGCGGTGGCTCAAGCCTGTAATCCCAGCACTTAGGGAGGCTGAGACAGGAGAATCACAAGTTCAAAGCCAGCCTCAGCAATGGCAAGGCGCTAAGCAACTCAGTGAGACCCTTTCTCTACATAAAACACAAAATAGGGCTGGGGATGTGGCTCAGTGGTTGAGTACCCCTGAGTTCAATCCCCGGTACCAAAAAAAATAAAAAATAAAACATAATACAAATTATACTTTGCCATATAGACATATTGTTAGTCAGTTATGTGAACAGCAGATCATTGATATGTAGATAGAATCTGTACCCAACCTTCAAGAATGCCCACACTTTTAAAAGTATCTGTACCTTTCCTGCCTTTTTCCTGAATGCTATTAGTTAAAGAGTAATACAGAATTTTGCTATAGGAAAATTGTATTTAAAATTTCATTGTAGATTTTCTTTCACTTTTTTTGTGCTCAGAGTTTCTGTGAACTGAATGAAAATGAATAATAACTTAGGAAGCTATCTAGAGGGATTGGTTCAGAGCACTTTACCAAGTACTTTGTACCAGTTTTGCTGACTATGCTGTTGCAAATAATCCCCCAGCAAAATCAAATGACTCTGTCACAAAACTCATGCTGCCCTTGGGGAGTAGAATATCTCAATGTTCAACTCCAAAATGTCAAAGATTACTCGTGGTGTTCCTATGACAGAGTGAAGTAAGTTCTCAAAAAATCAGTGTGTTGTTTTTATAAAGTTCTGATTTCAATATCTTAGATTTTATTGCCTCTAGGTGGAAATTTGGTAAAGTCTGCAAACAAAAAATTTTCATATTTATTGAACTTAAAACCTTATCCTCATGGGTATGCTCAGATTCAACTCCAAGTATGTTTGTGATATTATTGAAAATAATACGGAAAAGATAAAGAAAAATATCCTAAATATCTCCTATGATCAAAAACTTAATGCTCTCTTTACTCAATGGAATTTTTCATTTTTTTAATGAATTAAATTTTAATAAAAATAACTTTGCCTGAAGCATGTTTATAATATGGTTATCTTTGAGTATTGAGCTTATTAAAGATAATTTATGCTTATGTAATTTTCCAGATTATCTACAATAAACATATATTACTGTGTAATGACAAAATAAAAAATTAAACATTAAAAGATAAAAATTCTAGTTTTTAAGGATAGGTAGACCAGTGGAGTGCTATCTACCATAGAATGTTTCCTTAACATGGCTTATTGTACCTGTGACATGCTACACTGGTAAATTCCACAGTGAGAAATAAGCATCAACTATTGAAAAGTCACCTGGTCACCTTGCCAGGGAAAATAACAAAAGAAGATACATTCCATACCTCTGAAGATCCCACACCAGTTGGTTCTGACTCTAAATTAGAGGTTGTTGTAAGTACAGGTTCTCTGGTTCACCAAGTCAGAACCTCTGCAGGTAAGGCCTGTAGAATCAGTTTAGGGAAATAGATTATGCAAAGCAAATACACATCCAATGACATAGGATTGCTAGGTTGAGGAAAGTACTAGGTGAACTAAATTATAAGTGATCTGAGAAGAGAGAGCATCAACATACATGAATCAGTAAATGTGACACATTAACATGAGAAAATAATCATACAACCATCTTAACAGGTGCAGAAAAATCAGTTGACAAAATTCAATATTCTGTCGTGACTCAAGAAATTAGGTGTAGAAAGAATGTGCCTACACACACACACACACACACACACACACACACAAGCCATATACAACAAATGCACAGCTAACATTATACTCCACAGTGAAAAGTTGAATGCTTTTGTTTCTTTGCCTCTAAGATCAGGAATAAGACAAGAATGCCCACTTTCACCACTTCTTTTCAATAAAGAACTTGAACAGACATTTCCTAAAAGAAGATATCTAAGTGGACAACATGTATTTGAAAAGGTATTCAGTATCACTAATCATCAGAGAAATGCAAATTAAAACCACAGTGATCTGGGTGTGTGTGGTAGTGCACACCTGTAACCCCAGCAGCTTGGGAGGCTGGGGCAGGAGAAACACAGATTCAAAGCCAGCATCAGCAACTTAACAAGGCTGGAAGCAGCCTGGTGAGAACTTGTCTCAAAATTAAAAAGTAAAAAGGGCTAGGGATGTTGCTCAGTGGTTAAGCACACTTGGGTTCAATACCTGGTACCAAATAAATAAATAAATAAATACCACAGTGATATGTCATCTCACACCTGTTATAATGAATATTATTTAAAGCATGAAAGACAATATGCCTTGGTGAGGATTGGAACCAAAGGACCTCTTGCACATTGTTGATGGGAATGTAAATTAGTATGGCAATTCTGGAAAACAGTATGGAGGTTTATAAAAAAATTGAAAATAGAACTACCATATGAACCAGCAATCCTACTACTAGTGGCCATTTTAGAAGTGGAATGAAACACAGTGAATATTTTACCATACGAATATTGATGTGTTTAAACCTGTTGACAATGCTAGGAAGATTAACATGGTATTTTCTTATGGGGAACTGACGCAGAGATGAAAAATAAGTTTTCTAAGGCATTTTCAACTAAATGGGAGGGATGGAATGTGAATCCATGCAATGTGGCTGCCGTGTCCATAATTTTAGATGTTATTTTTATTGGCTTTCACATTATTGCACTCTTAATTTTTCCAAGTAAAAGTCCTGAATCATCAGAATTGGCTAGGATATTCCATGGTAGCTGATGACCTCAAGAATCTCAGTGGCTTGCAACTTCAAAAGTTTATTTCATACTCCTGCTGCTGGTACACTGCAGGGTAGCTGCAACCATGCTCCATGTTTTCTTCACACTGGGACCAAAGTGGACAAAACAGTTTGGGACATTGACAATCATCATGGCAGAAGGAAAAGAGACAAAACACCAAAAATTGGCACATAAAGGTCTCCTATGTAATAATGTATGATACTTCTCACATTCAATTGGCCAAAAAATGTCACACGGAAGGATGTTAACCATTTATGAGCAATCTACCAAAGCCTCAATACTTATTTTAACTTATATCACTTATTAAAATTTGACAATATATTTGCTTTGTCTTCCATGTTAAACTTTAAATCCTATGTCTCTATTGTTCAACACTTCATGATGAAGGCCTCATATTGTATTTGATACCTCATAGACACATCACACACGTGCTGGACAGATGAAACAGTGGACATACTCATTGACAGTCAGTGTTGGTTTTGATAAAAGAATAAACTTTGTAACACACAAACACCAAACGCCAGCCCCAATTCTGTCCTTAGTTACTTTGGAATCTGGCAAGTTAACATTAATGTACCTCAGTTTTCTCATTTCTAATATAGCGATAATAACAATGTTTACATCATGGCATGTTACAATGATTAACTGAGAAAATATTTGCCAACAGTAACCATGCTACCTACTATTTATTTATCATATTAGCCAATATCATATTCACAAAATCCAAGGTTCATTATTACTTTATGGACAAGAAAAATGAGAAGATTCCAAGTAAGTAATTATATAGCTC